>JANHFN010005669.1:152179-173548 GCA_032468175.1 Toxicocalamus goodenoughensis
GTTGATAACAATGTATAAAGTTTTATTTTATGTTTTTAAAATTTGGAAACTTAATAAAATTTATTTTAAAAAAAGAACCCTACTGTTCAGACTTTGGCTATATTTATTCTTTGCTGTTGCAGCTTTCTGAAGCACCATGAGAATAACAACTATAGGATTTATACCTATCTACACTAACTAACTGTCTGTCTGTCTGTCATCTATCACTGAAGACTGGGTTTTTAATTAAACCTGTTACACTCCTGAAGGCACACTATCTGAACAAGCATTTGATATGTCATAAAGCAGCTAACAAAGCATCACATGTCGCCATAATCCCCCTAAATAAGAGTTTGTATAATATATACAAACAACATGACGATTTGATGCCGGATACCTTGAAAAATAATAATGAATGACTGGAAACATATAAAGATTTCAGCAGCTATTGGTTAGCTCTTTTATGATCAGATTAATTTTGGAACAGAGGACTACAACAGATGGAAATAAAGAGTTGTATTAGATCTCTAACAAAAGTACACATGACCTGCTGTGCGGCAAAGACTGTTCCTATATTAACCTTTCCAAAAGCCAAACAATATCCAGGTGTTCTTTTTTATGTAACCATCATTTAATTTAAATAGACAATATAGAGGACGTAAAGTAATACCGGAGAGGATAGGTATGACACAAATTCATACAATAATAGTGGCATTTTTTCATAATTCAGAATTTTTTTCATACTTTAATTCATTAATTAGGTGTATATGCAATGCCGCTGATATAGAATGACTTTCAAAGATCCAGAATATAACACAAAGACCATTACCTGAAGAGGATATTAAAACTTATTTATAATAATACATTTTCACACCTGATAAGCTTATGTTTTGACATAAAAAAGAACTTTCCTTTCCGATAAAATCGTATGAGGAAAGGACAGGCAGCCAAGAGTCATTCAACATTGATCTTCAAAAACTATAGTAAATACCATAATTAGCAAACCTCTGAAATATAACAATTTTGAAAACTTGGATATAAACTTTTGTCCATATTGTGCAGATTTAAGTAAGGCCAAATTTGTATTGCATACATTTTTCTGCTTTAATATACCTTGAAATCCAGAAATAGGAATAAGAATGTTGAACAAGAAGCACAACTGTTATTTTATGAGTATGACAAACTGCCCTTAATTCAGTAGTAGATATTTTATTAACTAAATTCTTTAGCACTTGTACTTATTCCTTTGTACGATAGGAGTTGGATAGAGTGGATAAAGGGGTCAAAGAGTCCTGGGAATAAGACTGTACACTCATGAATATTCTCCTCTTTATTAAGACATACAGGTAGGAGTCCTTGACTTATGACTACCATTGAGCCCAGGATTCATGTTGCTAAGCAAGGCAGTAAGTGAGCTGTGTCCCATTTTATAACCTTTTTGCCACAGTTTTAAAATGAATCAGTGCAGTTGTTATGTGAATCTGACAATCATTAAGCAAATCTGGCTTCCCCTACTGACTTTGCTTGTCGGAAGCCAGCTTGAAAAATTACAAAGAGTGATCACATGACCCCATGACACTGCAACCTTCATAAATGACAGTTGCACTATCTCAGGGTCATGTGATTCACATTTGCAACCTTCTCAGAAGGCTTCCAACAAGCAAACTTAATGGGGGAAGCCAGATTCATTTATTGACCACATGATTCACTTAACTTCAGTGATTCACTTAACAACTGTGGCAAAAATGTCATAAAACGGGGTCTGACTCAATACCCTCTTTGCTTAACAGTGGACATTCTGGTCCCAGTTGTGGTGATTGTTTCAAGCATCAATTCTATCAACCACCCTCCAAAGATTGCCAATTGTCACAGCAAAACATCTACCATAATATAAATTTGAATACATATAATTTTCTATCTGATTTGAAAAGCCAATACATACAGAAGGTTTGGATGTAATTAGGGGTGCTTGTTGTAGCTGAAAGACTAATCAAGATCTTAAATACAAAATGGAAAGCTTTAAAGAAAGATGGAACACAAGATAAAAAGGAAAAACAAAAAGACATTTCTTTAAATAATAACTATTTTCAGAAGCTACAAAAGTTTGCCTCGGAAGCACAGCAGCAGTCGTTTATTCAATGCTGAAGAAGTACCGGAATATGAGCTAGAATGATCAATCAAAGGGGCCAAGAACTGCAGAAATAAACAGAATATTGCTTTGGTTTAAAACAAGAGTATATAGGAATGCAATTACAAGCAGAAAGGTCATTTGGATTCTCTGAACCTTTGGGACCAAATAATAAGTCTATAAAACAAATGTTGCAACCTATGAAGTATTCAGTAGATAAGGTCCTAAGGACCTCTTGGACATTTAATGGAAATGGGGTAGAGGAGAGGTGTGAATGTCACATTCTCCAGAAATGCAGAGTCCTATTTCTTACACAACAGGGAAGCAAGATAACAGATGTATCCTTTCCAATCATTTCTCTCAGAATAGCCAAAGCGTTCAATTTTTCCATGTTCCACAAGTGTCAGTGACTTCATAAAAGGGCTATGATTGCAAAGATAGTCTGAATGTGATATCATCTATGCAGCCTCAGAAATTGCACAAAGGATATGAAAGAAGAAAATTTAAAAATGTAGCATTGGGAATTTAGCAATGATATACGTTAGATGAGATTTCACTCTGGATATCATCAATTTATTTCTCTCTGGCCTATAGTCAGGTTTGTCTTTTTAAAATCTGAAATCCAAGTGCAAATGCAGCAAGACCAATTTTTCAGAGCTTAGCAGTTTTCATAGAAATATTTTCCCTAGACTAAAGGCTTAATTGGGTACATTAATTCAAGATATGTGTGACAAATAAATGCAACCCATTTGAATCATTAAATGAAGACAACGTTTCGGTGCAGATTTAACATAGAAAGATGTCACTTTAAGAACTGAAACAAATTTGAAACCATATGTCCCTGCAAAATGTAGCATATTTGTTTACAAACATTAATAAAATGTGAAGAACCATGCAGAAAATAAACATAGATTCCTGTAAATCACTTAACCTGTTTTCCAGAAGGCATTCTAAAAGGAAAGTGCCATCATATAATAAATCAGAAAATGTTAAAAGATCCTTCTGGCAAATATACATATGAGGAACACAGTAATTGCTCAATGTCCAAATATATGACGATAGTAAAGTTATTTTCATGCAGAACATATTAAGGTTGGAAATGTACAGAGCTTATGTAAATGATATTCTGAAGCTGCAATCCTGAGGACATTTACCTTTCTATCTACCCATCATGTTGAATGAAAAAAAATACTGTACTGAACTGCTTTATAAAATTTCAGCTATATGCACTCATGTGTGCAGAAACATTCAATTGAACAGTACTAGCTCCTGCTTCTTTTTAAAACACAGTCCCAAAGACTGCAAATTTTTATGCTTTTCTTTATTACTGTCACCTTAAAGGTAGACTGCCACCTAAAATAGCTGCTTGGGGGCCCCACAATTTGGTGACAGCTATGACATCAATGCAGATTGTACACTGAGAATCTTGCCACATATGATCTCCAACAAAGACCACACAGGACTCCAAATAGAAATTGTGAGGAGAAAAGGATATAACTGTATAACTTGCTGAATGATAATATCTAGCTCTATACCTTCACACAGTTTTAGATGATCATGTCAGGTTTTATCAAAGGTGTTCTAACAATCAGTGAAGAAGCTAGTTTTCTCTGGATTCTTTTCTAATGTCAAGATGCTATGCAATTTGCTAACTCTGCCAACTGTTCTACTAAAAGTATGGATTATACAATAGCTAGCTTCACACATCCCAATATGCCATGGTTTATTTAATCATGGTTTACTGAGCAACACAATTGTCATATTCACAGAACACATTATGTCATGAGCAATGATTTACAAACAAGGGCTTGGATCACATAAAGTCATAAAGTTTTTGTCTTAAAATACTATGTGTACCAGATTTATCTAATACCTTTTGGATACTACTTAACCAGGTCCAGAAGTTGTTCCAGGACTTACTTTTTTCTTAATAAAGTATGTTATCATTTTCAGGATTTGTGGAAGACTTAAGAAATTCTAGATTACCTGGACTGTATAATTTCAATTATTAATAATGTATTGAAGTGTGGCTGCAGCTAGAATTAAGCTTCTTCCTTAACTATGAAAGCTGTAAATGTTAGAGAATGAAAGTCAGAAATTGTATTTAATTACCCCTTCTTTCAGCAATGGGACAGAACAAATAGGGGCAATTTCTCTGCTTGCTATTGATCTGTTGATCTAAAGAGTTGAAGGAAGAGAGGATTTCCCCCTATGTATTTATTAGGGCTATACCCAGATTCAAGGGGGTGATTCAATTTGAAATAGATTAACTCAAATCACTCCTTCAAATTGAATCCTCAGATTGATTCAAAACAGCAAATCAGCTACTTCTGGATTGGTTCAATGAGACTTGAATGAAATCTGGCGATTATTTCTGTATTTATGCAGCTTTACAAAATCAAAATATCAGTCTGGCTGTCTTTCTATATCTGGAAAAACTGTTAAGTAATACATTGTATTCTTTGATATTGGCATGAATCAATGAATTTTAACATCTCTAAATCCTGCCTATAGCAGACCAGAGGGCAAGTAGGCAGGCTTAAATTTATTCAGCTTCTTCCTTATCTCTCAATTTATTTGTCTGACCCATAGCCTAGCCTCTGTTATTCTCTCTCTAGTCTATTGTTACATAGGTCTTTCATTCTCTTCTTTTCTTCATTCCATTGTGTCTCTACAAAAATCTTGTCTTTATGTTGTTATTTTGACTTGTCTTCTACATAATCTGCGAGTCTTATTCACTTCATGAATAATAATGTGTGTTTGCTATTAGACTATTACACATGATGCCTATATAGTATCGATTCATGGGAGAGGTGAATTACTGGAAGACCTGAAGGATTAAATTGGGGACAGATAATCCAGGATCAGATCTATTTATCATTATCATTATCTATTTTTTATTAGTGGTCACTAATGATTGTATATAGTCCAGTCCAATCCAACCCCATCCCATTGTTCAAATTACAACTTATTGCTTTTGAATATTGTTGTTTTGGTTGACTCACAGAGAGAGAGGGAGGGAGAGAAGGGGAGAGTGAGTAAGGAAGAGGAGGAGGGAAAGGGAGAGGAAGAGGAAGAGGGGGGGAGAGAGAGAGAGGAGACAGAGAGAGAGACAGAGAGAGAAAGAGAGACTGAGACTGAGACTGTGTCTCTATATAATAGAGATATACAAAGTAATGCAAACTTCATTTTGGCTAAGGTTTTTAAAAGGCTTGTGTGCTAATTAATACCAACCTCACAACTCCTGGGTACAAATGAAGGACTTTGTAGTTACTAATATCATTCTGCCTTCTGCATTTATCAGAACTGTCTTAAATAACTGTATGTAGTTGAATTTATTGAAAGGTTACACCTACTTTGACTCCACTTACTCTCTATTTTCTTTTGTTCAGTTACTTAAAATGCTGAACACATTTTAATTAGGCTTTTTTAACACATCACAAGAACTCGTTAAGTATTATTAACTTTAAATTAATCACCACTAAGTCAGTTCTTTCTCATGCAGACTAATACCATATTCTTATTTAAGAAATTATTCAGTAATTACAAATTATACAGCAAGAATGGAAAGTGTTTAGCTCTTTGAATGTATTAAATACAGATATTTATGAAAGTTGAGTAAAATTACAATTCTAAACCTACTTAAATGGGAATAAGCCCTGTTATACAATTGGTTTCTCCCTTTCTAAATTATACTCCCAATTTGGCTCAAGGTTTGCATAAATTTATTACAAATCAATACAGAGAATCATTTCAATCACAAATGATACCTGTATGTCATGGATGGAATCTGGCATGTATGTGTAGCTGGGAAACAGACCCACTTTAAAAAAAACAAATAACAAAAAACCAGAGTGCCTTTAGTACTCCCTTCCAGGATACCCCATGTATGACAATTCTAGCAGCTAACATGAGGGTATGTTTGTGTAAAGAGCATGAGGAAAAAATCAAAGGATGACCTTTCCTTACTAAGGTTGAGAGGATATTCCCCTCGACTTTCATTTGCATCTTTGATAGTTGGATCTCAGTAAAACAATAGCAGGTATAAGAAAGGCTAACTTTCTAATGTAATGTTGCTAAAACCATGACATTTCCTGAACTACCTTTTGTTAATTAGAGCAAAGGGCTTAACCTTGTCAACAACTCATCTGTTCATCCCTGTTATTTCTTTGTTATCCAACAGGAGGTGGACCACCTGTTTCTGGGGGTTTTGCTCTGATTTCCCCATTTTTCCCCAAGGCAGAATTACCTTGGCTAGTGATAATTTTGTTTCAGGGAAGAAACCTCTTATCAAATGAGAAGGAAACCCACACCTTTTTGGCTAACTTTGGCTACCTTGAATTTCAGCTGGTTCTTGCTTTGCTCTGTTGGTCTTGTCTTTTCATACTGAAGACACTTAGAAGAAATGCAGCTCTTCCTTTCCTCCCAGCTGTTGGAGGATGCATCTAACACTGACCTTCTAGGACCAGACATGTACTCAAATTGTACACTTCTACTTTTTTCCCTATCCAAAAATATTCTATTTCTCAATTCAGTGATAACTGGGCTTAAGGTACCATATGTTAACACAGATATCTATCTGAAAGTTACACCTTGCAAATCCATCTCTTTGCTATATGTTTCTTCAATTCAGCAAGAATCTCTGTTTCTCTTTCTGCCTTCTTCTATAGCTGAGCACTGTAAAAAAGTGAACCACTTCTTTAAACATCCCTTATTTTCCCCACAACTCTCTGAAATTCTTGTCTCTATCTTGTCCCTATGCCTAGGCTTACGGACAAGTCTAGGCTTAAAAATATTTTTAGAGTAATGAAAATAATATGAGTAAAGGATCTTTGACCACCTTTACAAGAGGACCTGGCATCTGAATTAATAATATTTTTCCCCCATTTCAATTCTATTCAGTCCATAAGAAACCACCTTATGATGCTGAACATTTATCCATCTAGTCTAGCCAATATCTCCTACTTGGATTTGGTACTAGATCTTCATAGAATAAGGAATATTCCTAACTCTAATATAAACTGGAAAATGCAAGGAATTAATCCTGAGACTTTATTTTCTCTAATAAAGCAGGTAACAACTTTATTTGCACTACAACAGACTATAAATATATGTCTTCTTTGCTATCCACATAGGAATACAACTGATAGCATGTGGAAATATTATAAGAAAAATAAAAAAATTAAGGAGGCCAACAGATTAATGAATGCACTAATGAGTTCAATGGATTTAAATTCAATATAACTTGTTTTAATATTATGGAGTTTAGGAGCAGAGTGTTGGTCAGATCAGTGTTTTCCAATGTAATACTTGACATTCAAATTAAGTCTGCATTGTATCATTGGGATTGTAAATAGTCTGTAACCACAAAGGCAGTCTCTGACCATGTCCATGTAATGCACTCAACATGGTTTAAGATATTTAACCAGGAAATGCATGCAAAATGACACAGTAAACTCAACTCGCTATTCCGTGCCTCTTCTGCCAATACTTTTTTAAAAAGTTTGTGACAACACAAAAAAACAAACAAAAAAAAGATATGCCATTGCTCGATTAGTGTCAGAGCAGCCACATATGGAGTGAAGAAATCCTGAATCATTCCCCCTTAGCTTTTTTAATCTTGTGTTTACTTTGCACATATCTGGGAGGAGTGAAAACAAAGTGAAGAGCAGAGATACCTGCAGGGAGAGTCTGATTCATGTTCACACCTGTCAGCTTGACCAGAGATTAAGACCTTATACAGATTTAAGCAACACATTTAGAGTGAGGTTTACTAAGCTGTGCTTGTAGGCTATAATTAAGGCGCTCTATAATAGCACATGTTCAGAGGATCTACTACCGTAAATGAAATGATTTCATGCTTAATTTGTGTATGAACACTGACACTGTCTCCCATAACCTAACAAATGAAATACCTGGATATTACTGCACATTTTCATAGAAAAGATTTCATAAGATATATTTGTGGAAGACATGTATATATTATAAAATCCAGCATTTATTGAATCATCCCTCTTGCCTATTTCGTACTCTTTATCTCCAATGGACCTTACTTTGTTACTTTGTGGACATGCAATTTTTATTGTATGAGTCACCATTTTATTGACCAACAATAGTGTCTGCTTTAGGAGATCAAGAAGAAAACAGAACAAAATGATCAAATTTATTCCTTTTTCATCTGTGGTGTTTTCTGCCTACAGTTGAGATTTATAGGGCTTTGTTTTAAAATTCTGCATCATTTAATCTGCACAGCACTTCACAAGCTATTATTGATCACTTCTGAATAAAATATACTGATGACATAAAATGTTTCTGCTTTCTAAAAGCTCATAAAGACATTATGACTGATTTTATTTGACAGCACATTATAGTTGCTAAAGGACAATTCTGATGTTTTTATTCATCTGACATTACATTTAAAAACATATACGCTTTGGTATAGCTATCTAACACTTATCAAAGTAATTTCTCCTCCCTACACTGATGCTAATATCCATTCAGCATGAGGCTTGACGGAATTTTATGTTAAGCTTTGAAGATAATGTTTGGTCTCTTTTAATCTTCTGTTTTCTGCATACAAAACATTAAAATATATTTTTCTTGACTATTTAACTTAAGTGACTTTATGAATGTATATTTAAAATATAATGTAACAAGACTCCTACTACTGTAGTTACAACAACACATGGTAACAAATACGTGTCATGATACAGTTCAATATGAAGAGATCTTAGGAAAAACTGGTCACATTTTATACTGTATAAAGACATTGAATAATATCATACTGTTGACAACAGCTTTAATTCATGCCTCAGGTACAAACCTATGAAAGTTGAATGTTCAACCAGGAAGTGTGGTTATTGTAGTTTCACTAGATGATGATGAGAAGGTAGAATGGTAATACAATACAACAAAGATATAACATTATAAAGCCATATTCCTTGTTTGCATAATTATAATTATTTGATTAGAGCAAGCCTGTATTATGGGCTGAAATATTAATTTCTAAGCATCAACTTTGGTGGTTACAAGTTTCAGAGAAGCCAGTTAGAATTTGATGTTTGATTCATAAAATCCAGAAGTTAGTCCAAGACCTAAAAATATTAGTATTGTTCCCTGTAAGATCCAATAAATAGGCAGTAATTATTTGAAAACATATTTTTTTCAGAAAAACAAAAAACAAAGTATACAAATGTAATAGGAAATGAGCAAACTGTAACATTTGTTCAAGGGAATAGGAAAACTTGTTTGTATAATCATTCTGTGTATCATTCAGCATTAATTCATATCCTTTTAGTTTACCAGATATTATTCTCTAATGGACATGTTGCACAAATCTAAAGTTTCCGCTTCTTTATGAAAGTTTTTCTTCACAACTACTGCTGATGTATTAACAATTTTTTTTAATAACCCATCAATCATTTTAAAAATCTATGAAGTAAGTTTAACCAAAGGAATAACGTATACTGTGCCAATATGAATTTTAAAGGATGATGACCAATGCAGTTATTATTAAAGTTTCTCAACTTGTTACTGAAACACTGGAGATTTTATGGACAGCTGACAAATAATACTATTGATTAACATGCTTTGTAATCATGTTAATCACCTTAATGTGCTTCAATGTGTAAAGAGAATCACAGAATAATTTTTCAACCTTCAACCCATTCAAATTATGTGCCATATAATAAATATTTTTACAAGAACAGGCCTGCTGGTACGTGTAGGCATATAAAGATTTCTTCATTTTAAGAAGTCAAGAAGTTTGTAAAAATACATACTTGGAGTCTGATAAATAGTATTTGTTGTTGTTGTTGTTGTTTACTGAACTCTTCTGTTTACCCACATCACCAAACTGCTTGACCATTTTATAATGAAATTTTAAATGAGCACATTGTATTCAAAACTGAATCAACCAATTGCAAGTACTATAATGGTACTATATCAAAGTTGCTTCTACTGTGAACTAAAAAAGCAACTTGAAAATAGTTTGACTCAGAAACATTGAGAACACTGAATAAAGTTGAAAATCGCCACACGGTCCTGCCCCAATCAATGCAGGTTTATGAAGAAAACCAAAGGCTTTCATTCCAGTCATGGGAGCATGAACATCCCCCATAGAAGGGGAAAATACCCCCCAGAAAATGGATAGAATCTGTTCGTTTCAGCCTTGCCAAATTCTTATGGGGAACAGCAAAGCTGACAAGGCACTTTTCTCTTGAAGGTTCTGCTAGTTATATTCAGCCCACTAAAAGTGGGGGCTGAAACAGAGGTTCCCTCCAGTGAGAAGCCTTTCAAATTAGTTTTATAATCGTTCAGCTAATAAAAAAAATAAAAGGTGAGCTGCAAATAAATAAACCCATTCAGATCTCAAATGGGACTGACATCCAGAGCTGTGGAGAATCCTTGTGTGGAGGTACTCAACCTTCAAGCCAAATTAGAAATGAACGCTTACATGGTTTACTAAAAAAGAAAAAAAATGCATTTAAATAATGCTACAAAACTGTATAAATTTTAATTACTGGAAGATCATAGAACTGCTCCAGTGGTTTGGTAATGTGTTGAATAAGCTCTGCACGTAAAAAATAATAAATGCTGGTGTTAATTTCACAGTATCCCTGGAGAATAAAAGAGGAGAATGCCAAATATATCTTAGTTTATATACTATAGTAAATTCTTACTACATTGTTAATCAGCCTTGCCTCGAACTCCTTTATAACGAAGGATTTGAAGACATGGCATTGCTAGGATCACTCACCATTCTTATTCTTAAAGATGTTTAAAATAGGGAGAATCTGACGATAATAGGGCACTAAAGCTTCCCCCACCATATCAGCTGACACCACCAGGTGCTGAAGGACTTTGAGCGTGATGCAGATGACCTGTCGGTTTCGAAGGTTCAGCGCATCTTGGATGAACGAAAAGAGACAAAGCAGAAAACAGAAGAATTAATTTCAAGAATGTAGAGGGGAGGGGAGAAATCCTCTAATGGACAAATTTAATTAAACTGTACTCTGCAGGGGATTGTAAGTGGGTCTTTATTAGCCTGGCTCTGAAAGAACCCAGAGATGGATTGCAGCCCCAATGTTATAAAACACCGCCTTGTCTGAGTGTTATTTGTTCCCACCGTTTGTGCTGACTCTTCGGTAACCCCAAGAAAGCAGCTTATTATTCCTTCTTGCTGTCTGTCCTACTGGCTCCTGCCACCCCCACCCCACTCCCCCTAGAAAGAGAAGAACGAAAAAGGAGGGGGGAAACCCCATCACCAGTACCACTGGGACTAAGGGAATTGAAAAGGCAAAAACTTGAAGGTTGATGAGACATTCTACTGTAACAATCAGACTGTTTATTTTTGCTGGGTTAGCAATAATTTTATTCCTTTCAATTAACAATTGGTACTATTCGGAGAAAGGAAGAATGATAGGAATGTTTATAAAGAAAAGCTTGTAAGCTTTTTTTTAAATACTAACTGATAATTAAGGATTCTATCCTGCCTACTTGAGAATTTTTGGTGTAGTGTCAAGCAGCTGGGTTTTGCTACTGAAATCAATAACACCTTTTGTCCTGTTCCATTTCAGATTTCACTCCAAAGAAAAGAATGTTGTATTCTCCATTGTACTTCAAATTTATATTTTCAAATGTGAATTTAAATTCAAATTTATTTATGCTCCTGCTTCCCACTCCAAAATTATACACCAGGGAGCAAAGGCCACAAACTGTAGATTATTATTAAGCTCCATTACATACAGCAGCTGCACAGCTGCAAAGTGCAAAGTCCCGAACCAACCAACAAAATTTTTTACCACATTCTATTCTATAACAAATGTCAAGTTCCAAAAGGAGACCAGAAGGGATAAATAATGCAGAAATGGATAAGCTTGAATATTGTGAACATAGAATGGGATGGAAAGGAAGATCTACCAAATTTCCTCCAACTCCCAGGATCCCCTTTCCCTTATCCTTCACTCTCATCCGTCTACGTTTTTACCTCTTCTCTTGCTTTTCTCACAGTCATGCAAAACATGGCGAGCCTAGCTGAACAATCTCTTTCTCTGCACAATAAGTTCAATTGCCAGAGTTTTTTCCTCTGCCACGTATCTGTTCCCAAATTCTACAATCAATCAAATAGGCTGACAAAATCCCAGCTAAGCTGCAACTGCAGTTCTTTTCTGATTATTTAATAACCAACCTACTATACACAGCCTGTTTATTTGTATATATTTGAAGATTTTTGAGTGCCTTCTCCCTGTTAGTTAGGTTAGGTCATGTAGTCCAACCCCCCACCCAAGCGGGAGACCCTACACCATTTCTGAGAGTTGGGAGTCCAATCTCTTCTTGAAAGTCTGAACTGATGGCCCTCCCACAACATCCGAGGGCAAGTTGTTCCATTGGTTGATTGTTCTCACTGTCAGAAAGTTTCTCCCTATTTCCAGGTTAAATATTTCCTTGTTCAGTTTCCATCCATTATTCCTTGTCTGGCCTACAGGCACTTTAGAAAATAGCTTGACCCCTTCCTCTCTGTGGCAGCCCCTCAAATATTGGAAGACTGCTATCATGTCTCCCCTCAATAAAGTCTGAACTAATAGAGTAATAAAGTCTGAACTAATAGGAGATTGGCAACCTCTCAATTACACCAGGCTTTAAAATGATATAAATGCAGTTTTCCATGTTGGAAAACATGCCATGGTTTTGAGGAAAGAGTTTGGGGAATGCTAAGAAGAGTTGCCTTGTCCCCAATTGCCCTTAAATTATGGGTTTACAGTGATTTAGTTCAAACCCATCATTTTGAAGAGAGGAGAGGCTAGAAATCATTAGTAAAAGAACAGGACTATGTTTCTTACCAACAGTTCCAATAGGAAACCTCTAGATCTCCATTATGGAAAACTAGAAAGCTCTAAACAGTTTCATGGATGCAGTACTTAATTCAAATATACAATATGAAATCTTTTCTGTAATGTTGCCTCCAGTCCTGTACAATATTAAAAGATTAACATAGCCTTTGGCTCAAACAGAATTGTGCACTCCTGCATTAAATTAATTCATTGAAAAAATATTTTAAAGACGTTGAATTCTTTGGCTCATCCACTTCTCTATATCCAATCTCTTTAAAATAACTGTTTTCCCCCTTTGAGTGCAACTGAGCTTTTACCATAATGCAGCAGAAATATTTCAAAATATGGCTCAGGTTAACAATCAGCTATTTGCAATAAAGCTGGTTCATTTCTAACTCAATAAATAAGTATTGTGCTAGTTGAAAATGCAATAAAGTTATATTTCCTATACTGCACTAGTTGAAATTGTGATGAAGCTCAGTTTCCTCAGACAGTATTAAACTGCCATGTAATACCTTCTATTATTGTGACTACTCAGATTTTTTTCCAGCAACACTGAAAATGAATGAAATGTGCATTTTGTTTTGTTTTCTTTAAAAGAAAAGCAATGACATCTATGGATTGGAGAAGCAAGCAATTTTAAATAATGGCCTCCACTGTTAACTACTTGGTAGGGAAAGGAGCCCACAGATTATCTAGCTGCATGAGTGAGAAGCACATCTTTCCCTGCCCCCGCCTCCCTTGCATTTTTTGAATGTAAGTTTTATCCAGCCAAATTGCTGGGTAGCGTCCTTCCAAGACAGCCTTGGAATCTCTCCCATGGCTGACGCAGATTCCGAATCTCTAAAGAGCATCAGTTAATCAAGCAGCAGCATTAATATAGGAAGACAAGTTAAACAGCTCGCCTAGCCAGGAGCTTCATCAGATACCATTTTGTTTGTTTGTTTTTATGCTCTTAAATTTGCTCTGTGAATTGTTTTGTCAGATACTTTACAGGCAATTGTTGGGCAGAAAGAGAAAATATACATTTTCCAGATGTTAACAATATATTGTCACAGATAAAATATTCTTATACATGAGAAATTATTTTAAATGCTCCCTGGAACTGATCATTTCAGAAAATTTCAACGACCTGACTTTTAAGCTCAATTATAACTGATGATCACAGAATGAGTACATCTGGTTCCTTATCCTGGCAAAGCAACAAGGTCACTTCGGCACCACTGATGGTGATGTAGTTGAAATTATGCCCATCTGCAAGCTGGAAACCCCTACTGTAGGTGCCAGATCATTAAAATTTGTAGCTTGGGGTTGAGACTAAAGGAATACAGTAATGATTAATTTGGAAGAGGAGCCAAAAAAGCTAGATGTTGACATAGAGGGATGGGAAAGATATTTCTACTTCAGTGCTAACATTTGGACAGGCCCAGCTTTTTATGCCACCTTTAACATTTGTATGAATTTTACATTTATACTGCTCTTTGAATTTGAACGTCTCTCTTTCATATATCCTAGTTGGTGCTCCTCTATCCAATGTCATTGAAGAGGTGCTTAATATTTTATATTTTAGAGACAAGCATGTACAATGCTTTATTTCCCCCTTTTAACAAAGTATCAAAACAGAAAACACATTTATATAAGTCTGAGAAACTGCATAAACTCGTGTGATTTAGTCTAAAGAACTTTTCCATTAAAAGGAAGTAAAAAAGCTCACCATGGAACAATATGCAAGAAATGCAACTTTTTTTGTCAGACTTTGTTATTTTGTTCTTCATAAAGCCTTGTTATTGCTACTTGTTCCATATCTGAATTATTGTGACAGTTGAATTAACCTGTAATAGCTTTACATTGAGTAAACCTGGGGTGGTATGTGTCTTCCTCACTCTTGAGTCCTTTACAGATAATAGATAATCAGAGTTGGAAGGGACCTTGTAGGTCATCTAATCCAGCCCCCAGCCCAAGCGGGAGACCCTACACCATTTCCAACAAATGGCAGTTCAATCTCTTCTTGAAAGTCTCAAGTGATGACGCTCCCACAACTTCCGAGGACAAGCTGTTCCATTGGTTGATTGTTCTCACTGTCAGAAAGTTTATCCTTATTTCCAGGTTAAATCTCTCCTTGATCAATTTCCATCCATTAATCCTTGTTTGGCCTAGAAGGGCTCTAGAAAATAGCTTGACCCCTTCCTCTCTGTATCAGCTCCTCAAATATTGGAAGACTGCTATCCTGTCTCCCCTGGTCCTTCTCAGAATTTCTACAGCTTCAACAGGAGGTTGTTAAGTGAGTCACACCTGATTTTATAACCTTTTTTCTCCACAGTTAAGTGAATCACTGCAGTTGTTAAATCACATGGTTGTTAAGCAGATCTGGATTTCCCCATTGATATTGCTGATCAGAAGCTGGCTGGAAAAGTCACAAATGGTGATCATATGGCCCCTAGGATGCTGCAAACATTGTAAATATATATTGAGCACTTGAAATCTGATCACGCGACTCTAGGGATGCTGCAACTACAATAAGTGCGAGGACCAGCTGTAAGTCACCTTTTTCAGTGCTGTTGTAATTTTGAACAGTCACTAAACAAATGCTTGTAAGTTGAGGATACTTATAGTGTGCTGTATGTTTGTGGGGGGGAGGAGTTGGAATTAACAAAGTCAAGCAACTGTTTTAGCAAAGAAGTGTTCTGCATGATGCCTAGACTTATGTAAGCACACTTGCCATGCTGGTGGCTGATAGCAATGAATTACATACTATATCATCTTGTCTCCAGTGTCAAAAGTGTAAATCTGAATAATGTGTAGGTTGAAGTGCTGTAGAAAATTCTGTATTGATTTGGACTGAAGAAAACTCACAAGTTGTGGGGGTACAAATCTATTCAAGGAACAAAATGCTTTATGCACTTCTACGATTACTGTGGAAATATAACAACTGTAACTTCTGCCAATGCATTCATGAAAGTTTGAAAATGCCACTGTCCCTTTTAATAACTTTAGTGCTGATTAACAGCTGACCTCATTTAGTTGCAAACATTCTCTTAGAATGGAGCAAAAGCAAGATGTCAAGCCATTACCCTCAATAAACACAAGCAATGATAACTTATCTTCTTGTTTTAGACAAAAAAGACTGATTTTGCTTGTTTTTCATGCATATGGTGATTTAAAAATGTGTTTTCAATTTTTAAGTTAACTTGCTACCTGGTAACCACTGCATATGTCCAAACAGCAGTTCCCAGAACTTGAATTGAAACATTGGCTGGAAATTTTCAGAATTTGTTGACCAAAAGACTGTTCAGAGTCACACACCATGCCATGGCTAGTTTCAGACTGAGTGATGACCAAACATATTGAGATCATTCAACATGCTAACTCAAAACTAAATACATTTTTAATCAAAATACATCTTAAAAATCCAGACATACTGCATCTGCCAACTTATCCACAATAAGTAGTATCAGGCCTTAATATAGATTCAATAAATCTTCCAAGCCTATGTTATAAATTGCATCCCTTTTTGATTGCTTAAAAATCAAATCTCCGGCAGCTTGAGCTCAACTCCTTGAGAATTCATGGACTTCCCAGGTATTTTTGACAACAGTAGGGAGAGATTCCTCCTTGCTTTCTTTCAGGAGGCATTTCAATTTTCCAATCCAGGAAACTAGACGTCAATCAGCCTAACATCAATACCTGGGAAGATGATAGAAAAAAAAAACCAAAAACAGATCTGTGAACATCTAGAAACAAATAAAGTTATAACGTAGTAGCCAGTACAGGTTTATTAATCATGCCAAGCCAATCTTATTTCATTCTTTCACAAAGTGACTAAATGAGTAGACCAGCAAAATACTATAGACATAATATATTTAGACTTCAGCAAGGCATTTGACAAAGTAGACCACAATCTACTTCTTGGTAAGCTAGAAAAATGTGGGATAGACATCAACTGTAACTGGCTGACAAACTGTACTCAATGAGTACTCCTTAATGGTACTACATCTACATGGAGGGAAGTAAGCAGTGGGATACCACAAGATTATCTCTTAAGCCTGGTACTCCTCAATATTTTCATAAATAACATAGATGAGGGAATGGAAGGGGGACTCATCAAATTTGCAGATGACACCATCCTTGCAGGAATAGCCAACAAGCCAGAATACAAACTCAGGGTCCAAAACAATCTTGACAGATTGGGCCCGATCCAGCAAAATGAAATTTAATGTGGAGAAAACCAAGGTTTTACACCTGGGCAGGAAAAACCAAGGGTACAAATACAGATTGGGTGAAACCTGGCTCAAAAACAGTAACTGTGAGGTGGACCTTGAAATCCTAGTGGACGATCACTTAAATATGAGCCAGCAGCGTGCAGCCGCCGCCAAAAATGCTAACACAATCCTTGGTTGTGTAAATAGCGGCATAGAATTAAAATCACATGAAGTATTACAACCGCTTTATAAAGCCTTACTAAGACCACCCCTGGAATACTGCATCCAGTTTTGGGTACCACATTACAACAAAGAAGTTGAGATTTTGGAAAAAGTGCAAAGAAGAGCAACTAGATGATTTAAGGCCTGGAAACAAAAACATATGAACAGTTGCAGGAATTGGGTTTGGCCAGTCTAGAGAAAAGAAGGCCTAGGGAAGGCATGATAGCAGTATTCCAGTATTTGAGGGGCTGCCCGAAGAAGAGTGGGTCAACTTATTTTCCAAAGTACCAGAAGGCAAGACAAGAAACAATGGATGGAAATTAATCAAGGAAAAAAGCAACCTGGAATTAAGGAGAAACTTCCAAACAGTGAGGACAATTAACCGGTGGAGCAGCTTGCCTTCAGAAGTTGTGGGTGCTTCATCACTGGAGGATTTTAAGAAAAGACTGGGCAGCCACCTATCTGAAATGGTATTCGGCCTCCTGCTATACTTCAGGAGGTCCCTTCCAGCTCTATTCTGATTGATTGATTGATTTTAGGTTGCATCGTCTACTTGTAACAAGATAAAAACAACACAATCTCCCGAGTGTAGTATCTGCTAAAGGGAAAGGAGCAATGTTTCCTATAAAAATATTCTTAGCAACACATATCTAAGTTCCTAAGTTATTGCCCAGTTATAACATCTAACCTTCTCCAGATGTTGTCTGCTAGAAAAAAAAAAGTATTATTTTTGGCAGAGGGTCAATGTTTTGAATTCCTAGATTACTGACAACAGATGTCATCAGACAATCCTCAGGTGATATCTATTACAGATCCTGTCTTACCTAAAAATATACCTGAGCCCTCTCTCAAATTATAACCAAATATTGATAAGACGCGCTACCAAATCATCTTCAGGAATAAATGTTTATATTTCCCATCTCTTAAGAATATTATAAATAGGTGCCAAAAGGCTGTAGGTATTTCACCTTCCTCTTCAGGTAAAGCTAACCTTAGTTGTTTATACTGCCTTCAAAATTCTCCAATAAGCAGATAAAATGCCATAACAACTAATGAAAATAACAAAATTACAGTGACATAAATGCAAGAACTGAGCCTGGGAGAAGGATTTATTGTCGGCTGAACAATTCAAATAGATATAATTGTGTATAGCACTCATTTCAAAATGATGCATTTCACTGCACTTAATTTAGTTATATTTGTTTTTACTCTGCAAAGAAGCTGCTGGCAAATAAGCCAAGCCAGTAACTAACAATGACGTATCTTATGAACATTTTCCAGTGCATAAATTTTTTTATCAATGTCTGAGTTGAACTGATCCAATTTGTCTTATTACAGAGTCAAGAAAATAAATTAGGAATGTGGTAGTCTATTATCAAGCACAACATATGTAAGAATCAGTCACTGAATTGCTGTTTAACAGACCATTTCATCATATTTTGAAGCAAATGAAATATTTGCATAAAGTAGCACAAATCAGGGACTGCAACATAGACAAATCCATATATTTCAACCACTTCTAATTTGCTGCCTTCTTTCTTTGGAATTGCACTTAATTAGCACCCATTCCATTGGGATGGAGGCAAATAAACTCAAAACCCAGAAGTTTCAATTGGCTGTGGTGGAATCTCCAACTGTACAGGAGGGAAGGGTCAAAAGGAGGCTGAATTTAGTCTTTGCACTGCAGGAAGTGGCACAGTGCAGGACTCCTCCAGAATCCTTGAAGCATTATTATTATGTCGTCGCTACATGTTGCTCTGTGTGCAGCTCAAACATGCAGCTAAACCCACCTATCCTCCAATAAAACAGACCGTGTGCATAGATGTGGATGTTTTATTAAAAGAACAGGATATGGTAAAATTGGGGAAAATAGGAATACATACAATGAGAATCAAATACAGGCAGTATTGAGTTACTGCTGAACATAACAATTGATAAATACAAGTAATCTAAATCTCATCAGCAATGCTCAGTGTGTGGCATGTGGGTTTGTCCTTTGGTAAACATGTGCCACAAATTAAGATGAATTCTTATATGTGCTTCTGCCTCCTCCAAATGCTAAAGGAAAAATGGAGTCTGGCTTCCCAGCGTGAAATTGTTTTGAGAATGAGGGCTGATGGGTAAAGGGGTTGAATTAACTTCAAACAAAATAATTGGTGTTTGTCTCTCTGGCCACTAGATGGGGCTAGAGAGCAAAACAGTATATAAAAGTTATATGTTTGGGGCATGACACTTATGTTGTCAATTCCCAAGGAGATGCAGTCAGTCTGATGAGATTCTTGTAACATAATTGACCAGCATTTATCAGGTGCAAGAAACCAGGAACAGGAGTAGAGTTCAAAGCACTAAAAAATTATTTCATGCTACCTATAGACAGTAATCTGATCTACCAACAGTCAAGTCAAATTGGCACTAAAGGTCAATGGAATTCACAGGGGGACAGGATTAAGTCTCTTGTGATAATGTAATGATTTCAAATTGATGATGCAATTGACCCCAACCTCGGGCTCCACCTAGTCATCTCGTACATCAATACAACTACTGTTGAGAGTCTTCATGAATGATTCTGGTTGTTATCCCGACACTGGCGTTCAGGATGGATGTGGTATGACACTGATCTTTTTTTGATGATGTTGAATGCAATTCTAATTGTTCTTTGGTGCAATGTGGGTGCTTGTAATTTGCTGTGGTCTGGTTGCTATTTTTAAAATCATATTCATAGATGTTTGGTAAGTATGCTGCTTAGAGTCGATAACAACTGTAACGGCTTATAAGATCAAGAATTATATATCTCTAAAAGTCTTTTCTCCCTCTCCCCTGCCAAAAATAACACACACCCCACAGTCTTAAA
Organism: Toxicocalamus goodenoughensis; assembly: GCA_032468175.1. NCBI lineage: Eukaryota > Metazoa > Chordata > Lepidosauria > Squamata > Elapidae > Toxicocalamus > Toxicocalamus goodenoughensis. Next base: position 172,391 of record JANHFN010005669.1, read on the forward strand.
TCTAGGGAAGACAGCAATGTGATGTTTGTTAGATATTCCTCTTGCTGATCAGGCTGCTTCTTCTCAAAACAGTATGATTTATTAGTACAGACTCCAGATTGCAAGACCAAATGACTGAACGACTAAGCCAACTAGGTAATACCCTTGGCCTGTTCTCCCGTGTTTATGTCAGCTAATCTTCAATATGTCATTGCATGCCTTTGCCAACAATCTTATTGATATAAGTTCATGAAATAATCAGCTGGTTAAAGAGCCATCCTATGAGAGAGATGTAGAGCTGACCCAAGTTACAAAGAACATCCCTCTCACTTTCAGTTATTGAAATGAAAGACTGGCTGCTGGAACTTCCTTCAGCTCAGAGTGGAATAGATAGGTTTCTATATGAACATAGATACTCTATGGCAGGGTCTCCAACCTGGCTGGCTGGGGAATTCTGGGAATTGAAGTCCACTAAGCTTAAAGTTGCCAAGGTTGGAGACCCCTGCTCTACGGTGCAGGAAAAATACATTAGTAAAGCTATATTCAAAATAGGAATGTTAGTTTAAAAAATGCACATAGAGAGAATGTACTTCTCATTTTTAAGCAGACTTTCACAAAAATTCAGAAAAATGAGTTATTTTTAAAGCCTCCCAGACACCAATCACCCAGGTAGAACAGCTTGCCTTCACTGGAGGTTTTTCAGAAGAAACTGGACAGTCAGTTGTCTGAAATGGTTTAGGGCCTCCTGCTTGAGCTAGGGGTTGGACTAGGTAACCTCCAAGGTCCCTTCCAGCTGTATTCTGATTGATACAAAATGACAATTTATCAGAACTGAAGTGGTTCAAAAAATTGGGGGGGTGGGGAGTAAATTTGTCAATCTTTCTCATCCCCACCCATCATTTAGGTGCTGAATTTAAACTCTGCCTCTGCCCTCCCACCTCAATCCTCTTTAATTTGCAAATTCTGCTATAATACTTGCACTTGGAAAGAGGGTAATAAAATCTGCAAGTGATTTGTCTTGATTAATCCAAATCCTAATCCTGGACTCATATCATAAAGAGCTTTAAAGGTAGTAATCAATACAAGCTGGTAGCCAGTGCAACTTTCTTTCTTTTTCTTTCTTTCTTTCTTTCTTTCTTTCTTTCTTTCTTTCTTTCTTTCTTTCTTTCTTTCTTTCTT
>JANHFN010005669.1:192440-206563 GCA_032468175.1 Toxicocalamus goodenoughensis
AACAGGTTCATTTTGTACCCTGCCAAAAGATCCCAACAGCCAAGGCCTTGGCAAAGATGTTTTTAATACACATTTATTGCCTCCATGGAGCTCCCCAACAGATTATCTCAGATAGGGGTATATAATTCACATCCACATTTTGGCGGGCATTTTAAAACCTATTAGGCTCCACCCAGGGGTTGTCCTCATCCAATCATCTGGAAACTAATGGTTTGACAGAGAGAGCTAATAGCATATTAGAACAATATTTAAGATGCTTTATTAATTACCAACAGGACAATTGGACAATTCTTCCTTTTGCAGAGGTAGCATACAACAACTCAGTCCACAGCAGCACTGGTTTCACCTCACTTCAGGTAGCCACAGCCCAAGAATTCAACCCCATGCCAGAGCTACTTACCAAGGAACCTGAAATTCCTTCCCTTAAGGAGTGGATAATTAATTTGCAAACCACTTGGCCAATGGTCAGACTAGCCTTACAAGAGGCTAGAACAGCTTTTAAAGTTCAAGCGGACAAAAAACACCGTGATCCTAAACTATTCAAAGTTGGGGACCGCGTATATTTGTCTACAAAATTCTTAAAATCATTGCAACTCTCTAAGAAACTGGGACCTAAATTCATTGGGCCATTTTCCATTTCCAGAATTATTAATCCTGTTACGGTAGAGCTTCTACTTCCCAAGACACTTAGACAGGTTCATCCAGTCTTTCACTGTGGCCGACTCAAACCAGAGATCACTTCAAAACTTAGACACCCCTCCCTTCCCACACCTCCAACTCCCATTATGGTACATGGGGAACAATGTTTTGAAATTAAAGATATCCTTGATTCACACACTCACCGTGGATCCACCCAATATTTAGTAACTTGGAAACATCTTTCTTCCTCAGAAAATGAGTGGGTAGCCAAATGACATGTAAAAGCATCCACATTACTATGGAAGTTCCACCTGAAATACCCTCACAAACCATCCTAAGTTGTAAATGTAACACATGCTTTATGTCTTCCAAGTGGATTTCTCAAATTTTTGAGGACGGCAATTTGTCAGATCCGTGTATCTGCCATTCTTCAATGGAAGAAGAAGGGAGGAGTTGGTACAAGTAATCCATTTTTATGTAATCTGAATACTTAAGTCTTGTATTGAATCTGTATAACTTGCACATGATATACAACTGGGGGACTGGAGCCAGATGTCTAGAAACTTGTCACCTCTTGGAGAGATAGCAAGAGGAGAAGGGACCATAAAAATTCCAGTTCTGGAAGATAATACCTGGGAAACTCTTCTAAGATACATTCCCAGAAAAGAGGAGGGGGGCATTAACATGTTGGTTCTTTGTTTGACAAAATCCACACCTAAATAAGGGGAGGGGTTCTAACTCTCTTTATCTGTTGTTGTATGCCTGGAATCATCTTAGATTCTGCTTTGACTAGTACTGGAATCATTTCCTTTCAATAGAGAATTCCTTTTAAAGTGCCTAGCTTTCAGAAGTTCATTTTTTTCCGGTTGAAGGAAAAAAAAGTCCATTGCTTACAGAAACTGAGGTAGAGGTAGAGTATTTCAATTGTTTCTAATTTTATTAGAAACATTTGATATGAAAATTGTCCTTGGTATGCCAGCTGAAGTATATATTCTCACAGAAGTTTGATTTAGTGTATTATTTGATAGCCCTCAAAATAATTTAATCAGTGCATTCATTAATCCATCTCCAAATACAGTGATGTGGGGAAAAACCAAGATTATTACTGTAGGATAATTAGCAGAATGAAACTGAGGTAATAGGTGCGACTTCCAATTATTTTCTGCCCTCAAGATAAATTTCAAGAAGATTGAATATTATAGCAGTAGTTCAGTTCTCCTGCTTATTCACAGTCATGTTGAATGGATAGAAATTGTGGCATGAAGAAGATGTGATATTGCAAATTGATTTTTTCAAGACTCTTGTGCTTTACACTGATGCAGTATTTGTACTGAAAAGATTCATAGCTAACCTTGACATTCCCCTAATTGCAGTACTTTTAGGCATTTCTGATTAAAGAAAAACATTTTGGTAGATTTTTTTAAAATGTTATATTTCTGCTAATGTAAGTGGTTTTAATCTAAAACATCTAAAATGTCCTAAAATGAATAATGAAATAAAAGCACATTCAAATTACAAGTTTAATTGAATTATATATTCATCAAGTTAGTGTTGATTCTTATGAACCACTGAGATTTTCTCCATGATCCTTCAGATTTTTCAATCATGCACCTATTGTATCTTTGTTGTTGGTCATCAGTGGTCTCTTTCCCTTCCACCTTTCCCAACATTAGAATCTTCTCTAGAGAGAGCTATATCTGCATAGTAGGTCTGAAGTAAAGTGAAGCCTGGCCATTTGTGCCTAAAGTGAGAACTTTGGGTTGATTCATTGTATGATCCTTTCGTTTGTTTTTTTATTGGCCATCCATGGTATTTTCAGGAGACTTCTCCAATATCAATCTGGAAATAGTTTTCAGCACACAACTGCAGAAAAAGATTTTGCTAACTTTCGAGAAATCTACTACTACTACTTCCAATGTTTTCTAGTACTTATCATAAAAGTAATTGTTTTCAGTCACTTGGTTGTGCGACCTGTTGCACAATGGAAATATGCATTGAATTTGTCAATCACAAATCAAATAATAAGTAACCTCTTCATCTATGAAATCAGATGGTTGTTAAAAGTAGGACAATGTTGAGATAATCCTGAAATTTTTAAAGTATTTGTACTGTGGCAATCATAGAATTTCATGCAAAACAGTTAAATTTAGTACATTTTCCATTTCCTTAAACAGATGTATTTGAATCAGTTACAAAAAGAAGGTACCAATCTTCTGTAGAAAGAGCAGATGGAAAAATGTGTTCCTAATCACAATGCAATTCTGGTCAGCTTATATCATTACTAATATCCTATTACAGCTATGTGCATTCCATTCCTTTCCATAAGAATTTGCATCTTCCATCTTGATTGCATTCAACTTTGGACTTATGGCTGTTCAAATGCCAAGCTTGATAATAGTCTCAATTCTAAAAAAAGTGTGATAACTGGAATTTTTTGCCAAAGGCCTCTAGTAAATATTTGGTAGAATCCGATCATATCAGGAGGAAGCCATCTCTCTCTCTTTTTGTATTTTGGTCAGGTTTAGGGATATACAAATACAATTTTTCCCTATCCAGACTCAAGAGTTATGACAAACGATATGTTTGTATTTACAGTATAATGGGTGACTGACATTATTTGCAGATAGGATTAATCAAACCTCAACTATGCCATTGTGAAACTTTCTTTAATAAATTGAGTACCCTATGCCAGTAATGCTTGATAGCCAATTACCCATGATTTATTAACTGCTACAGTGCAGTAATCTGTCTTGACATTGTCTCTGTCCTGCTCTCTGCTTCAAAGTAAAATTCATTCTGAGTCACCATTTCTTCTGTTTTCTTGATAATACTGATCATGAAAAAAAGAGACTAGGTGTTAGGAATGTTAATCACCAAACAGTTGGGTTGGAAATATATAAACCAGGATAGACATTTAATACTGTCTCTTTAAGGGAATGCTAAAATTGTAATTGGGTGTGGTTCCTCAAACGGCCAAAAGATGGAGCCAGAAACCTGGGTTGTTAGTTCTGTTGCTGTTAGTTGCTAGTTGGTTGATGTTCTATTGTTCGCTGTTTTTGGTTCGTGCATTTTTCCCTATTGTCTGTTGCTGATTGTCATTCTTCTTGGATTGCTGTGAGACTGTTACTGAACTGTTTATGATACTGGACTTTGCTTTTGGATTATCCCTGGATAGAATACTGACCGCTTTAACCGTGTATGACTTGGACTGCTTGTTGGACTTTGCTTAGCCATTTACTGGAAGTAAAACCTACATTTTACTATTCAGTGTATCTCACTACGTTTCCCTGTGTGCACTCATTCTCCTAATTAGGAATTACCTCAACACTGGTTATGGGCCCAGGACATACTAAGCTCAGATAACTGAGAGTTAGTGTGAATACACAGTATCGTATACAGACAGCTGTTTACTGTTTAATTGTGGGTTACTATCCTGGTAAAGATGGTGCAATAATTGACCATCCAATTCTTATTGATCACTAATAGAACATTCAAGGGTCTGGCCCTTGAGCTCCAGTCAGCCCAGTTGTTGTGGAAACTAGACAACCAAGAAGTTTGGTTACCAACAAATAAGCGAATGGTTGGGTGGATTTCAGTTGGAAGAAGGAAAATAACATGTACAACCTTCCAGCCAAAATGTCAGCATGGTTGAAGCATGAATCAGCATAGGTAAAGGGTCAACTAACTGAATCCTTTGGGGACTGGTGAAGGAAAGAGGCCAAGTCTGTACAGCATGCTGTTAATTGAGTATCTGTTTACAGCAGGTAAATGAGTAGTGTCAGCACAATCAGTTTATCAATACACATGTCAACTCGCAAAGCATCTCTGACCTGCTCTCAAGTTGCCATAGGCAAGGGAGATGGGAAAGAGAACTTTGGAGCTGCATCAAGGAGCTGGAATCTCAGTCAAAACAAGGCACATTCCAACCGATATGCCGAGGTCATCTCCATGGAAACCCACAATAGGCGGAAGTGACTTTTACAACCCGCAAAATTGCTTTGTTGGAGAATGTGACTGATGACACATATTGGGGGAGGGGCAAACAGGGTCAGAGGCAAACTGCAAATTAACTGAGGTCAGAGTTGGCTCCATCTGATTGGCATGGAGTTCCTAATAATAACTGGATTTCTTTTAAAGCTTGGCTTGAGGCTCATGATTTAATTAAGTCGAAACCCTGACAATACAGTTGCCTTTTTATCCTTTTCAGTAAGTTTTACTCCAGCTCCATAAACTGGTAGAATCATTCCCAACATTTCTTCAAAAGCACATGCCAGTTATGTTGCTTAACTGTCACCTCTTTGTTAAAAGTATTTATTTATTTGCATCCTTTTACAAATATCTCAAGGCAGAGAACCTATTCAACACATCATCATCATCCTATTTTTTCCATAACAACAACCCTGTAAAGTGAGTTGGGCTGAGAGAGTATGACTGGCCCAAGGTCATCCAACTGGTGTCTTAACCAGTACGCCAACTGTCTTTAGGGTGGTGGTGGTTATTTTATACATAGAACATAAAATTTATTATACAAAAAATACTTTTTTAGCATTTTCTCACTCTTTAAGAACTAGGCTTTGTAATGTTTTAAAGGTTCTTTTAAATGCCAGGCATTCTAGATTAGTTTTGGTTTCTTTACAGAGAGTAAGGACAAACTGTCCTACTGTGTAAACTTGGTCTGTACCAGTAGAGTGCTAGTTAACAAGTAGCTCTGCTGACTTCATTGCCACCACTGTCACTGCACCACTAGCCACCAAAAAAGTAATTGCCACACTGTTATAGAGATCTCCACTCTCAGCCAGCTCACTAAATTTAATTATTGGCTCTCTTGAGTCAGGATATGTGAGCTCCAACCACTGCTCTGGACTAACATTGCTACTGCAATCAGATATCATGGACAGAAAATACATTACAAGTCACCAAAGCTTTGGCTACTCTAGTGGCAGACAAGAACTGTTCTGTCTTTTTATGTTTATCTCTATATCTATACCTATAATTCAGCCATATGACATTTAAAAAATGAAAACTCTCAGCTTAATTTGTTAATAGGTATGTGTAGTTTCTCTCATGGAATTAAATTGCAGGGTAACATCTTAAATTAGGAGCAAACAAATGTCTTATTTTGGTCATCCCTGTAAAATTTTATCTTGTATTTTATTTCTGAATTTACAGATTATATTTCCCTCTAAAAGTAAGCCCAAAATAGTAAAATCACATAAATATGTCAAGCATCTCCTAATCTATAGCAAAGAAGCATGCTAAAAATCAACAAAGAATATTATAACAGAGCAAGAGAAGAAAGGCTTGATTCTTAAAAGCATGTCTAAAACAAAAAAGTCTTTATACATTTTGCAGAAAGCATGAGAGTCTAGCTTAAGGAAAGCATTCCACATTGTTCTGACACAACTGAAACTAAATCTCCTATTGCAGACTTGTAACCCAAGGTCTTATTCTCTGCCTTAAAGTTACAGCTACAAAAGGAGATGAAATTTAGAGAAATGGTACTTTCATGAGCCCAGTTCTCACAAAGGCTGTAAACACTTTCCAGGGCACAAGAACTCTATGACTTTTAACTTAACTTTTGACTCACTCTCTGTGTCCACACACAATATAAATGTATAGATACAGAGATACAGTGAGACTGGGGGGCGCAGATGTACAGTAGTGGCTGTCTAAAGTACAGAACAAGAAGCATTTCATAACTTTGTTCAGGCACAGATTTATATAAGATTTAGACAGGCCTGTACAACTTCAGACAATAAACACAATAGTTCCTAGTAAAATGGATCTTAAGATATGTTCCTTAGTTTGTAAGGGACATTGATTTCATCTTCAATTGCTCTTTCTACTCTTCGGATAGGCCACTTATCTTCCATGAGGATCCTGCCCTGAAATTTGATGGGTGTCTGGAAAAGTCATTTAGGCTTTCTACATGTTCATTTCTTGTCATCATGTCCATGTACATCTATAGACTCCCACTATCTGATGGTTGGAAATATTCTCAATGGTAAATGAAACTTGATATTTGTTCTTACAGTTAATGAGAATATGTAATGTCAATATAATTTCAAAACATATTAGTATTCTTTACACTAGTATAAATTGCAATATGCAATATGCAATGTGCAAATTACAAATTAGCTCAAGAGTAGCCAAAAAAAGGTAGGCAACACAATAAAGTGTGCTTCTTGGAGGTTAGTTGTCTACTGTGTAGAATGGAATACTGCACTAGACAAATCTTTAATCTGTGTCTTTTGTGTGCATATTAATAGTAATAAAAATTAACATTAATATGCATCCAGACAAGAGAATCTTCACTATTATCATGGAAAGAAGGATCCTGGGCATTTCAGGTGTCCGTATTTATTGGCATTCACAACTATCTGACTTCAGTAACTACATTATTTTAAAAAATAGATATATGACCTTACTTCTGGGAATATTAATTATTCTGTAGATGTCATTACTTCAAAATATATTACTAATTTTACTGCATGTTAATATCATGCATGGTCAAATTAAATGGTAAGGGTTGTAAAAATATTCTCAAAGTGTATGGACTGTTGGTAGTTTTGCTATTGTTTGAAATCACATATTAGTCAAAACTTTTTGAAGTCAATTGTTTAATTTTACTATAATGGGAATGCAAGTTGTGCATCTTAGTAGCACCTTAGTAAAGCTTTATTTAATGAATATTTATTATGAATCTTATAAAAACAGAGTACAACCAGAAATTAGAGTACATTACATTGAAAATAAAATATATCTATTTAATGAAGAAAGAACAAATTGATTTCTAAGAAACCTTTTAATATTTACCCCAAACATTTTAAAAGTAAAGTTTATTATTATGGACTCACAATTTCTTAAGATAAACAAAAAGAATTTCACAGTGGTTTTGTTCACTGAGTGATGGAAAAGGAATTTTTTTCATAAAACATTCCAGAAAACTATCTGTAATATTCAATATTAACTACTAGACAACTGGTAATAAAACTTGATTATTTTCCAATAAACTGGATATGTTTCAAAAGAAAAAAAAACTCAACAGTGATTGTAATCTATTGGAATTGAAATTGAAATATTTCCCATATTCTATCCATATGAAACAATTAGAACTCAGACCAGCTGTTGCCCCTTTACTTTTACTTCAGGGCCATAAATGTACATGGGATCATGGTCCATATTTAATGATACCTGCCACTCAAGTTGCAGAAAATTTGGCTCATAATATCATTATAAAAATATTTTAAGTAAAATATTTAAATAAATCCCCATAACACACAATACGAATTCAGACTGGCTGCTATCTATTACAAAATACATTTTGACTAATATCTGTTATGTAAAAAAAAAACTCTTTAATTTTTTTAAAAAAATAAATTTCACGGTAACTCAGCCAAGAAACTGCTGGAGAAAGCTTTTACATTTATACAACTTTAGCAACATTTATTTGTGAATGAAGCTAGCATGTCTATTTAGAAACCTATTCATCAGAACATATCCATAATGAGTAACTTGGCAGGTTGTAGACATGGGTCTCCAGAGAGAATAGATGACAAGAGGGACAGTACGACATCATAATGCCAACTTTGCTCCTTGTGTACTTGCATGTCAGAGGTGGTATTCAGCAGGTTCTGACTAGTTCTGGAGAACCGGTAGAGGAAATGTTGAGTAATTCGGAGAACTGGCAAATACCACCTCTGAGTGGAGATCTTACAGTATCCTTCCCCTGCCATTCCCACCAAGCCATGCCCACAGAACCGGTAGTAAAAATATCTGAATCCCACCACTGTTGTACGTGTATGAGTATATATAAGGAACAGAGTTTATATTCCACTATCACAACTCACATTTTGTCATTTTGGTTATGTTTGACTTGCTGGAAATATCTGGCTGCAAATATGCAGAAGAATAAATTTCTTCTGCTAGACTATGTGTTTTTTCCTCTCCATGCTCCACTCCCGTATCCCATTTATTCTAAACCCATCACAGAAAAAAAATTACTCTTTTGCCATACCAATTGGCTGTACAGAAATTGAGGGTGGGGGAACCAAACTCCAGAAACCCAATTGCAGAGCTTGGAATAGAGAATGCAGTTCTGTGTTTCATGAAATAGCCAGATTTGGTTTCACGGTCAGAATAAAATGGTATGGATTATTTCATGCTTGAAGGAAGACTCTCAAAACAAGTGTTATATTTCATGCTTGGAACATTCACAATAGAAATTTTGAGACCAGGACACTTTGAAACCTAGAGATGGGTGGTGTAGAAATGTGATAAATAAAACATTTTGCACATCCCTACCATAGATACAGGCAGATTATATAATTCTAAGCAGTCTGACACCAATTAATCATAGTTTTGTGTTTAGAAATGGTAGAACCTAGCTATAAATAGCTAATAAATGTGTAAGAGTGTCCAATCAATCAAGCCCAACCTATCCAAGCAAAGTCTAAGCATCTCCCACTAATGAATGCTTGGAGCAGCTCATTGGAGAATACTGAACTACATAAATACACAAACAGCCTCTTCCCATATAGCATTTGAATCTCTCTGGTATCTACTTTGCATAACTGTGGTTCCATAAGATCAATCATAGGCAAGTCAAAACTATTGTCTTCAAACACAATTATGGCACAGCTCAACAGCAAAACATTCATTTTTCAGTTTGCAGAATTAAATGTCTAAGTTCAGAGTGTCAAACTCATGACCCGTGGGCCAGATGCAACACACATTGACCACGCCCACCCCTGGTTTAGCAAAGGGGAAAAAAGTCATGATTACATCACATGACAATGAAGTGACAGCGCAAGTTTGACACCCCTGGCCTAAAGAGTTCTCATTTGTCCAAAGTTTTGCCTCAACCTGCCTCCCACTGGATGGATTCACAAGATTCAAATAGATTTCACTAGCAAACTTCTCAGTGAATTTATCAGTTTTCCTAGTCCTCTAAAATGTATTGTAGTCCTGGTTATCTAGGCAATATGTATCAAACCCATGTCACTCTGTTATCCAGACTCTGGTCTCAGGTAAGTTCTTTATTCTCCTTTCCTCCATATGGAGAAAGAAGCTCTACATTTCAACCTAAAAATATCATTGGATTTGCTGGGGAAAACATCTGGCTGCAAACCTACGATATCATGCCATGATCACAGCTTTCAATAACCAGACAAGTTTCCTCTTGTAATAACAGTTCAGATTTTTGGTGAAACTGCAGACAAATACACAAAGGAAGAAGGGGATTAGCTATTTATTTGTTTTTCTCTTTCTTAAGGAATAAGAATGAGATTTTTGTACTCCAGGAACTGATTTAACTCAGGGTGCAGGAAGCTGACTGAATGATGATCTTTGCATTTTTCTATTGATCAGCTGAAGAGAGCACTGATTAGCTCATTCTCAGTATTTCAAGATTTGGCAAAAGCAGAGATGATTGTACAGCTGGCTCAAAAGCTTTGGAAAGATTAGACAGTGAAAATCTATCATATGAAAGTCCCCAAAAATGACAGCAGAGAAACTGAACAGAAAAATACTAGTCAGATTTTTAGTCAACTGTTTATCTCCTCTTATGTCACTTCTTAATGGCCAATTTTCCTTGGGAGTTGGAAAGGAAAGAAGCACAAAAACATGTTTATTGTGCCAAAATGGCAAACTGAGATTAGTAGGGGACAAAGTAAACCAGTCTGCAGTTATTCCTGCTTTGTTAAATTGGTGAGGCTGTCTTCAGAAAGCTACACATGGTGACTATAACATACCGGTTGGCTCTGAACTATAAGTACAATTGTTAATAAACAACAGTCCAATATTTGATCTTAATCTGACATCCAAATCCTTGTGTTCTCGTTCTTTCAAAGTTGCTTGAATGATGCAGTAGTGTAAAGTTTCCTTCCTAATTTGCTGTACACTATAAGGTAATATTACAAGAGGAGTATTACTCCTCTTGTAATGTTATCTTAGAGCGTACAGCAGAACTATGAATCTCATAGAGATTCATACCACTATGAATCTCTATGAGATTCATTTGGGAACATTGCTTCTGTTTATGGAGAGCCAAGGAAAAATATATAGATTTCTTTATCGCTTGCTGTTCACATTAGTTTGTAATGATGATGCAGAATGGCCAGGGCATCTCATGAAACTGATGTTTCTCAGTAAAATATTCTCAGGCATGATCTACCCATCAAGCTATCCACTGGCTCTTCCTTGATATTAAGAAATATAGACCTATCTGTTCCAATTCAACAACAAAGTTTTCTGATCTCTTGTTCCTAAGTTTTTCTTTTATTCTGGTTTTTGACTGGCTTTTCTTTACTTCTTTTACCCTATAGTGTTTTTTTTTTTGAAAGCTTTTGGAAGTAGTTTATTGTTGCCTCCTTCCTAGTGCTGAGAGAGAGTTGGTAACTGGTACAAGATCACTCAACTGACTTTGAGGCCAAGGCAGGTCTAGAACTCATGGTTTCTAAGTTGATGCCTTAAGTACTACATCAAACGGTCCAGTGATGGGATTCAAATTTTTTACTACTGATTCTGTGGGCATGGCTTGGTGGGCGTGGCAGGGGAAGGATACTGTAAAATCTCCATACCCTCCCCATTCCTGAGGGAAGGTTACTGCAAAATCTCCATTCCCACCCCACCCCACTAACCTGCTGATATTAAAAAAAAAAAAAGCTCACCCACATCCTAAACTTGGGAGCAAAACTGTGATGAGCAATCTTGATGGAACAACTCAGAAGTCTTCACGGAAAATTTATTTTGAAGCCAGAATTGAAAACCAGCAGCACAAGAAGCACAAAGTTCATGTGAATTGGCACTTAATCAGAATGGAGTGAAAAGTAAAGAAATTGGAAGCATTCCATCTCTCAGAGGATTAATAGTGTAAGCTGAATTACATTTAATTGTAATTAGATTCTGGGAGCTCAGCAGAGGAGAAATCTCTTAGGTATTCTGCCATGCCAGGAATTTCAGACAAACAATTCTCATAAAGAAGAGGCATTGAGAAACTGATATTTCCAAACAGATATTTCCTTATCCCTCCTCTTTAGGCTACAGAGAAATTATCCACAAAACTGTATTAAATAAAAGCAGTTTGTATTTGATGCATATTTATAAACTCTTCTAGGACATTTAATTAAAATTGTGTTATTTATTTGGTTGTAATCTAAATTTTACTGAAGGTATTCAAAGTATAATGTGGCTTCACTGTATTAAAAACAGGGACGTAACAGAAATGGAAGATTCATTCCAGATTAAATAATAACTGCTTTAGTACATAGGAATTTAATGGTAATAAACAGCACATATAAGTCTTTTTCACTATTTCTGAAATTGCTACTTATACAATTTGTATTTTTTAAACTCTCTCATCTCCATTTTTGCAAGTGCCTCCTGCTTAAGAAAAGGGCAGAGAATATAGCAAATAGTATACAAGTAGCTCCAGTGGTGTATGAGACTTTTCCTGAGAACCAATCTTACTACAGCCCCTTTGACTTCTTAAAATGGGGGGAAAATAGGCAGACCAAGCACGTGCTTAGGGCACCAGGACAAAGGGGGCATCACAATTTTTTTTATGTAGCTTAAGCTTGGCTTTGTTTGTACAGTATATACAAAGGAGGAGGGCACCAAGATTTGTCAGTGCTTAGGCACCAGTGAACCTTAATGTACTACTGAGTAGCTCCTTTCTTTAAGGAAATGGCTTCTACTATAGGAAGAGAAGCTGTTTTTCTACAGCTCCAATACACCTTCAGATATATTCCAAAATTTTTGGGGAAGCTCTGAAAAAGGTTCAAGGAAAACTCAGGGGATTTACACAGCATTTGCATATCACAGGCTTTCATCCATTGATGTTGGGGATCTGTTAAATTAATCTGCCAAACTCCAATGAAGTTGCATAGTTCTTTTAAAAAACTTCCTTCCTTCCTTCCTTCCTTTTCTTTCCTTACCATAAGTGACTTTTGGCAGCTCACAAAAAATACATAACAGACCCAAATGATTTCTTTTTTTTATTTTGATTGCTTTTAAAAATTGCATTATACCATTGAGAAGTGATCTCCAAGTCAAGAAAGTAACTACACAAAATAAGTAAAAATGATAATGCATCAAAATCAATTGACAAAATTAAGAGGCGCACATCCCAAACAATCTATTAAAATAATTACATTTTCAAATTCTTCTAGAAGGGGATTGTTGGACCTAATTGTACCTCCACCTATGAGACCTTTCCAGAGAACCAATTTTACTACGGCCCCTTTGACTTCTTAAAATGGGGGGGAAATAGCTGTTTCTCCCCACATGATTCATTCAGCTGGGCCAACTCCAATGGAGAGATGCAGTCCTGCAACTAACCAGACACTGAATTGTATTATAAAATAGAGTAATAAATACTATTTCTATTCTATCAACTGCCGTATTACTTATGTACCATTGTACAATGTTGCTTTCTTTTTTCCCAGTATGAAGTAGAGCTAATCTAATTTATGGAAATTGGTAGTAGATGAAGTGTTGGAGTCGCCCTAGGGGTGAGAATAAAATAATCTGTGTTCAAGGCTGTGTTTAATGAAGTTCCCTGAGTGACAACACTCACTATCTCTCAGTCTAAGTAACTTTGCAGGGTGCTTGTGGATATAAAGGAGAATTACTTACTAATTAAATATATTATTCTAATACACGTGCGTGCACACACATACACACACACACATGTATTTATGTATGTATGTATGTATGTATGTATGTATGTATGTATGTATGTATGTATGTATGTATGCTAGAACAGCAACTATAATACGCATCCCTAGCCTTTCATAGGGTTAAATAACCATCGTTCAAAAACAAAAAATGATGTTTGTAAAGATCACAAATTATCAGAAGCACAAACAGCAAGGAAGTTAGAAGCTAAATAGCATTTTTCTTTCTTTTCCTTTTTTAGTTGTTGCCTATTTTGATTGATCTATTGTATTCCCCCCCTCTTTCTTCAAACTATTTAATACTTTAGTATTAAGCATTCAGGTTAAGGCAGAAACATTTCTTGTAGAATAAACACTTTGTTGTGCTAATAATCTCTAACCTGTATTATGTATGCCTTATAATAATATAATTTTTTAAAAAGGCAAAACTGATGGATAACATCATGGATATGTCTGAGTGGAGAATATAAAAACCATTGACAAGGAGTATCAAATAAAGTTCATCTATTATACTTGTATTAGTCTTTTTTGAGAGAAAGTGACAGTTTTTTTTAAAAAAAGTATATTATTATAAGACATACATAATACAGGCTAGAGATTATTAACACAACAAGTGTTTATTCTACAAGAATTGTAGGGAGAAGGAGGGAGCAGGAGGGGGAAGGGGGAATTTTCCAATATCCCAATTCCCCTTTCCCAATCTGATTTGTGTTCCTGCATTCCATTTATGGTAGTTTAACTCCCCCCCCCCAAAAAAAACAACAACAACCATAGATGAATGGTAAATAAATCTTTAGGTTTCACAAT
>JANHFN010005669.1:223595-234458 GCA_032468175.1 Toxicocalamus goodenoughensis
TAAATACAATGACGATGAAATAAATAAAATAAAACTAAGAAAGTTAAAAAATGGAGAAAAGCTAAATAGAAAATGTAGAATGATGATAAGATATGAACTGTGATACAAAAAGAAGTATGAATTTGAGTTTGTGTCTGTAAGAAGAGAAGTAATCCGGATCCAAGCTGCTTTTTTAAAAAAAGATGTTTTATATGTTTTGTTTGTGTGTATGGAAAAACTAATAAAATTTATTATAAAAAAAGAAAAGAAAAATCCTTTCTTAGTGAGCGCCTAGAAGCCAAGAGAAACATACGTACCAAATTTCAAGTTTGTAGGTTTTACAGTTCTGGAGATTTTGTGATGATACATGAGTGTATTTCGCTTTTATATATATAGATTTTCAATGAATGTAAAGGACATCCCCACAGATACGTTATTATTAGCATATGGCACTGTTACATTAGCAAGAAGACTTTAATGCTAATGCAGAGTCATTGTTTGGCTGCCAATTTACTAACTCTGCTGTGGAATAAGCTCACACACTTTCCAAGGTGCACCGCAGAAGGGCAAGCTAGCTTTGCACCAGAGAGAAAGCAGAGCAATTCTTCCAGCAGCAGCATCCAAAGCCCTCTTCTTTCCACCAGAGCCGTGTCGCAAATGAGCATCACAACCAGGAAGGTTGAGAGCTGGCAGGAATTTAGTGCATAAAGCACTAGCTCATCTCTCCACTGAAGTAATATCGACCATGTTTGTCACAAAATACGGCCGGACCTTTTTTTTTTTTTTAAGCCCCGAAAAAACGGCTAGGACGTCTTTTCGGGGGTGAATTAATTCCCCACCCCCACGCACCAGCGCAGTCTCCAACAACAGTGTCTGAGTCGCTCCCACTTTCCCCCCATCCCTGTAACAGCAGGAAAAAAAAAGATTTTGAGGTACCTGGGGGCGCCGCACGTTGCGTTTTGGTTTAATCCCGAGTGGCTGGGTGGGCGTGAGAAGAGTCGAGCGAGCATCTCTGCTGCTGCTACCCCATGGTGCTCCAGCCTCGGGCTCTGCAAGTTTGCAAAAGTCCCGGTGCACAGCCCGTTCCTGCATTCCAAGCGCCCAGGCTGAGCTGCAGCTGTCCCTCTCTCGCCAGCACCGTCTCCAACAACAGCGGCGGCAGCAGCAGGAATTATGGAAATCACGGAGGCAGCTCCCCCACCCGAGAAGCAGCTGAAATGCTTCCACAGTTCCCGCCGCTGCTGCCGCTGTTGTTGGAGATGGCGCTGGTGAGAGAGGGACAGCTGCAGCTCAGCCTGGATGCTTGGAATGCAGGAACAGACTGTGCACCGGGACTTTTGCAAACTTGCAAAGCCTGAGGCTGGAGCACCAAGGGTAACACCAGTAGAGACACTCGCTTGGCTCTTCTCACACCCACCCAGCCGCTCAGGATTAAACCAAAATGCAGCGCGCAGTGCTCCCAGGTACCTCAAAATGTTTTTTTTCCTGTTGTTACAGGGACAGGGGAAAAGTAGGAGCGACTCAGATGCTGTTGTTGGAGACAGCACTGGCGAGAGAGGCGCTAGCGCCGGTGGGAACCGTGGAAACTACGGAGGCCTGAGAAGTGGCTGAAATGCTGCTGGACATCCACGCTGACACCGTCCACCTGCTGACCTGGGTAAGGGAAGGGTAAGGGAGCCCTCCGTGCTCCACCATGATTGGCTGTTAGGAGCGGCTGATGGTGAGGCATAGCTGCCCGCAGGGCACTCCTAATGGAAAGCTCCCCCTGCTTTCCCCCCCAATTTCGCATGTTTTAAACTAGGCCTAAATTTGGGGGGAGGGGCTTAACTTCATTTTATGCCTAGAAAACATGCTGGGTCTTCCTATTGGGGGGGCCGTATTGTTGGAGAAACACGGTAGAAGAACTGTAAATATAACGGTGCTATAATCATAATATTTTTTTACTGAATCTGGGAGTAATGAATGGACATCTTATGAATGGATCAGAATTCTGTAATTGCTTCTAAGCCTACTTTTCCCTTAGTAAATTGTATCTGAATTACTTGAAGTGCGCTGGTTAGTATTTTTGTGAAAATCTTATATATAACTGGTAAATGACTTATTGATCTAAAGTTCTGAAAGTGACTTTTGTTCTTTTCCTTAAATGAAAGTGTGATGATGGCACAATTCAATTTTTGAACTTTTGGAGTCTCTCTCTCCCCCCCCCCCAATCTATTTTAAGAATGATAACTACCATTCTTCCCATAACCAGTGCATCACAACTAGTCATAATATATATATATATATCCATGCTGTACGCTGCACTTCAAAGGAGGACAATGCTGTGTGCCAGGGTACACCCTTGGAATATCCCAGAGTTTCTTGTTGTGCAGCTACAAAATACTTTGTACTTTTTGCCCCATCTTGGATGCTTTCTGGATGTTCAGTTACTTGTGGAGGAGGTGGTGACTTCTTTGTGCCCCAGTGTGGAAACTTCCTCAGTGTTTGGTGCTTCCTGGGTGTGGCACAGTTTTGCTACACTGCTGTGCCTGATCAGGGCAGGTACAGCTTCTTTCCTCAGTCTCTCTGAACTTGTCCTGCACCCCCATAACTTGCATGCACTAGTCCTCCCCATAAACTCCTCCACTCCTATGTTCCAAGTAATGAGCCACACAGTCACTTAATGACTGTGCCTGGGAAATCCAGGATGTGGTTATAAAAACTTAATGGCCATAACTTATAACCAAAATTCCAGGATCAATTGTGGTCATCAGTCAAGGACTACCTGTACTGTTCTTAGTGTTAACAGGAAACAATTATACAGAGATACATACAACACAGGTGTGACAAACACAAGAAAACAGTACAGGTTTAATTATGAATGAAAGGACTAAAATGTATTTTCACAAGTATAAATTAATGTTGTCTAAAATATTCTGGATATGTATGAAAGTAAGAACCGCCTACTTGGTGCCATTTAATGGTTATACTTTGGTGTGCAGAGATATTGAATGACCAAAAAGATGAGCTGGAAGAAAAACTGAGAAATATTCTGAATTAATGCAATACAAGGAGAAAAATACTGTGCTGGATAGTGTGAATGGATGATTGGGAGAAAGATGAGAGAATATATATGGTAAAGTAAGGAATATGAATCTGAAAAGGATTGATTTTATGAAAAACCGAGAAAATTATTGAAGGATCAATTATTGAAGGATCCAAGTGTGAAGATAGGTTCTGAATGAGGTCAGACTTCGAAATATTAAAAACTGACATGAAACTAATAAGTTACTAAGTACCATAAAAGTGGGATTCTTAGTTCAGTAATAAAGTGAAAGTGGCCATGGATACAAAAATGTGTAAATAAGAGAATGATTTCTTGAAAAAAGAGAGAAAGGTACTGTATATTGTTTATAAAGAAAAAAGGCTGCAAACAATATAATCAAAAGATAAAAAAAGAGTTAAGATTAAAAGAGGAAGAAAAAATGTAGTTTAATTTTGATGGATATAAAATTATTTTAGAAATAAGTAAAAAGGTTAAACAAGGAGCTTCCTATAGAGGGAATGAAATTTAAAAGAAAATTGAAATTACATAAGAAGAAGCTTATGTAGCAGCTTGGGGATGCTAGGAGTATGTTAGATATTTGTACAGGAATGAAAAATATTTGTTGGTTGTTGAGTAATTTTTGTAAATGTTTAATAAGTGGCACTTGGATGGAGGGCTTGGCTACCAACAAACCAATTCTTGATGCATTTTGTTGAACTTGCTCATTTTTTCCATCCAACTAATCACATGGATTAGTTACAATTAACATGTGGCTTATGTATATGCAATCTTTTATTGATTGCAAGTTCCTTGCATTATGTAATCTACCCTAACAGATTGATGAACTGGATGGGTTTTCTTTCTCTGTGTATAGGGTATATCTTTTTTAATTTGATGCCAAGGTATATAGCAACATATTCACATTTCTACTGTCTACATCTCAGATGCATAAGCTTTTAAACTATCAACTGAATATAAATAAACAGATAACCATGTTATAATTCATAGAAAATTATGCAACAAAAGCCAGTTGGTGATTCTACAGCTAATTGCCTATTGATGGTTCTATATTCTCTGTAATGCCAATAGGTTATCCTATGCTGTTAGCTGGGGAGGGGGAGAATTATTATAATGGAAATATGTTAATGACATCCTTGATTTAGAAAGTATCAGAAAAGACATCTATAGGAATGTATACTCTAATATCCAACCATATCATCTACCATTTTATATTTTTATCCCTTTCAAAACACTTAAGTAAGGTGTGCTGTGTAAATAATGATTGTAAAAATTACATACTGAAACAGGGTTGGCTCATGAGTCTTTAATTACAGTATTTAATTTGAATATGTACTTAATTAAAATAGAACTTGTTAATTTATTAGCCTTGGGTTATAACTGTGATACCAATTTTCAGGCATTTAAAATGTCCTCTAGCATATAATTTATTTCATTACTCAAAAGCCATTTTGGTGATTATGTCTTAAAATTACCAGCAAAGTCAAATCAGAAGGGAACCCCTTATTCCCCCCACCCTCAAGATTCCAGATGGATTACAATTTCAGGAACATGTCAACTTTTAAAAAGATGACTATGCCTAGTTTCTTTCCTCAAACAAATGTTCAAAGGTGTTTCACTGTACAATTTACACAGTTAGGAGGGAGTCTAATATTTATCCACCACCTCAATCCTTAGAAAATGTGGGCCAGGAAAAAATAAATGAAAACAAGAGTGAGTTAGAATATTTGCAATACAAAAAATAAATAATAATCTTGAGCTAATTGTTCTATACTAATCAATTCACAAAGCATGTCTAGAAACAGCCAATATTTCACAAGATTTACAAGAAGGACATGAAAATAGAAGCTATTCTCACCTTGGAGAATGCTAGCCCAAAGTGGGAGCCTCCCTCCCCAAGAACACCAACTCTCACACCCCCTCTTGTGATACCTCCTGACTGAGGTTATAGTAGGCTGGATGCCTGAATAGGTTTAGTGTATCTGGGAAAGGTGGTCTTTTAAATATCCAGATCCCAAGCCTCAGGGGACTTTATGACCAACCCCTTCAATTGAACCACTGAATCTCTTATAGGGATGGCATAATATGACAGTATTATGACTGCCCAGAATGTACACAAGGGGCTGGATCCTATAAGGCAGTTAATGGACATAAAAGACATTACATGGATACAACTAAGCGATTATAAGGGCATTAATAACAGCTCTGAGTGTATACTATTTTAGCGTGTCCTAATTCAACAGTTAGAATTGGGAAAGACACTCCTGCCATAACTTCCACTAGATTTTCCAGAAGCAGCTGTGAATCTAGAAGGATCTCCAGAGCGCAAGCTGCTTTCTCTGAGAGAGTGCAATCGCATTAATCATCAACGTTCAAATTATCTAAGCATCTGTATCTAACTGGATTGAGTCTATCCTGACTGGTTTTGGGTACCAAATCAGAACCCTTATTGCTTCTCCCATTTGGAGCCTGGGTAGAGATAGATAATTGGGTATAATTTGCATATTGATGATACCTTACTCTGAAATGGGTCGTAATATTTAATACATTAGTGTAATGATAATATAATATAATAATATCTTATATTCTAGAAATAATCATGTTCCTCAAATTCCAACACTATCTAAGAGGGGTATCTTAATTCCCCAAACTCTTTAAGAAATTATAACAAAATAGCCCTACTATGATCAATAGACCATGATCAATGAGACTAATTTGGGGAAAGGATAGAATATTAAGAAAAGAGAGATGGCTGACTGGCTCCCTCCACAGGAATAATATAATATTTTTTGCAGGTTTCACTTTTCCACTGGATGATGTCAGAATCGCATATATCATTATAATCTGTTACTATTCTTCCTAGCCTGCCTTCAAACTATCTCAAAGCTCAGACAGTTATTATGCAGCTAAACGGAAAGAATGTAAGCATCTAAAAACTCATCATAAATTTCTTCCATCTCCCTTGAGCTGCATAAAAGTAAGAAATGTTATGAAACCAACTAAATTGAGGAAAGTTTAAAAGTGGATTTTGTAAACACAAAACTGGTTCCACTAGTAGTGCTAATTAACTGAGATATTGAGGAAATATAAATATGGGATCAATCTTACAGAGATTTGCTTGAAAACAATGAGACCAAATATACTGTATTCACACAATCATGATCCTACTTTGTTACTGAAACTGTATGTACCCTCTGAAACCCATTTCTGAGGATCAAGAAATCCTCTACAACTGGGATTCCTAAAATTTTTGCCATCAAATCTACCTTTAGTATAATCTTAAATTACAAGCCTCCCCTAAATATCCATGAAAATGCACTAATATTAATGAACAATGAAAGTGATACAATGAAACTTTGGGAAAGGTAGATTTATTGTATCAATGTTAAATAAAAGGTTCTTCACACCTCTCCTGGACTCTACTTCCACCTCTCCAAATGAGGTACAACTTATCATTTGGGAAACTCTGCTCTAGAAGCATGGATTATACCATAGGGGTTTGAATAGGAAGACAAACATAGTTCAAATTATGATGTGTTTTACCTACATTTAAGTTTTTTTCCTCTTATTAGTCTAACTTATCACTGATGGCACTAATGTTAGGGGAATGCCTTCCTAAAACAGTAAACAGAGAATAGAAATAAAATATCCAATTTTTACAATTATGTATCTAAAATGCTAGCTAATAGAGCTAAGTTTGGATGATTAGTAAAGCTGTTAAAGTAGCAAAACAATAAAATTATGAAAAGCTTCCAAAGTCTATCTAATCTGGTACAGAGGCACACACTCATAAAAGATGTCACTTAATATAAGTGAATACAGTTTCCTTCAAATATACATTGAAAAGATATATTAAATGCATTTTTAAAATGTTTGTTTTTTCTAAGGTTTTTTCCCCAGATCTTTATATCTCTACATGAGGTTTAACACTGTATATGTGTGCCTAAATACTAGGAAAAGGAATTCTCATGATTGATTGTTGCATATTAAATATTTCACTGTTTTAGTTAAGCCGTTAACTTAGCATTCACAGACATGAACTGTTTTCAAGTAGAATGTAAAATTTTCTTTGAAGTTAAACTTTTGAGATCTTAAACACACAGTATTTATCTTTAAATCATTCTCTGAGGCAAAAGTGTCTCATGTTTCATAGGAACAAAATTCTGCTACAGATTAAATCAGGCAAAAATCATATCAAAAAATTAGTCACTTTAGCATCCACACAATCAAATAATGAATACATTTCTACATTAAGACTTGTAAAGTACTTCTTTAGCAAATCTATCTGAAGCATATCTAGGAATGAATGACTGAGCTAGATGAAAAGTCTTCAGCTTGAGTTTCCTCTTGATACTCCTGGTCTTGTGGGACTTCAATTTGCTATCCCTGAGGTGAGTCTTGAAAACAGTTCAGGAGTTCATAGCATCCATGACGATCTTGGGTCTCTCCCATTCACAGCCAACTCGGGCCTTGATCACACATTGGAAATTGTTTTCTTATTGGAGCAGTGGCAATGTGAGCTGAGGGGAGAGCTACTGTTAGCTCCTCTGTCATGGTCAGATCACACCATGATGACTTTGAGATTCTCTTATGCCCCATTCTGCAAGGAAGCTTGATCCACTCCTGGAGATTGATGGACCCAATAGGATATCAAAGGGAGCTGGGGATAATACCTGATGATCTGGTACATGGCCCTGTGAAGGTCCTATTCCATGGAAGAGGAAGGCAGCTGGAGCCTTGGAAAAATATCATGCCCATGTGATCTCTTTTGGCCAATCACTCTTGGTACTTCCCATGGTTCATGGAAGAGTTGAGGGGATTAAAAATGATTAAGAGATGTCTAAAGTGCTGCTGGAGAAAAATGAGTGACTCCATCACTCCAACTGATGGGTGACTCCATGACTCCAACTAAACACAAGGTAGAACCGCTACTAAGGCCTACTTCAGGGCAACATAGTAGCAGTACTTCACTCCTCTTATTTCATCTGCAGAATACTACCCCATGGCCTTGTTTGAGATCACCCGGATCTTTCTCAGAAAGGGAGACTTGGAGGGCCATGCAGAGGATTTTTCTGTGCATCTGCCCAGACCTGTTGACCAGTTGGATGCCAAGAGTTAGGTAAGTCCTATGGAGATGCCTGGGGGGTGAATTTACCCAGGTTTCTGGGAACAGTTGATCCTGATGGACCTGAAGAAGTAATCAGGATCCTTCAGACTGTTAAATGTCACCAGCTGTGAATTAGATCCATGTTCCTCCTGGCTAGTTAAGGCCACTTGGGAGATGACATGTGGGTAGATCTAAGTGATGGTGAATTCATCCTTGATGGAGAGGAGGTGCTTCCCTCTCCTTTTAAAAAGGAGCTGGTGTACCCTCTCCTTAAGAAGCCATCACTGAACCTTACTGTTCTAGACAATTTTTGTATAGTCTTCCACCTTCCCTTTTTGGAAAAGGTGGTTGAGAAGGTGGTGGCATGCAACTTCAGAGGATCCTGGATGAATTATCTGACCCTTCCTTTCAGTCAAGTTTTAGGCCTGGATATGAGACAGAAACAGCATTTGTTGTCTTCTACATGATATCTGGGTGGTGGGGTGGTGATAGTAGTGAATTAATCCTTGCTTTTCTTAATCTCTCAGTAGCTTTCAATACTACTGAACATGGTATCCTTTTGAGCCAACTTGGTAGCTGGGAGTAGGTGGCACAGTTTTGTCCACCTTTCTTATAATGCTGAGTCTAATCAGTGTTAATAGGGAGCAACATGTCCAGATCACAACCCCTTTGCTCTGACTACCCCTTTTTAATATCTATATGAGTGAGGCCATCCAGCACCGTAGAATGAGGTATCACCAATACTAATAATACCCAGTTATGCAGTATATCACTGTCCTGGGTGAACTAAGTGATGTTGTGGATGTTCTTTCACAGTGCCTGGAGGCTGAGAGTATCTGAATGTGAAACAACAGGCTTTAGTTGAACCCTTGTAAGATGGAGTGGATATGCGTGGGGGACTCCCCTGTATCTGGGAGTTCATCATCTCTGGTCTTGGAAGTAGTTGCACTATCCCAGTGGGATCCTCTTGGACTCATGATTCCAGGTGGCAGTTGTGGCTAGGAGGGCATTTGCTCAACTTTGCTTTGTGTGCTAGTTACACAGACCTCCTGGATCAGCAGGACCTTTATCTCACTCACTCTTACTTTGATCATTTCCTGTTTGAACTATTTCCATATGCTCTACATAAGACATAGATACATCCAAAAGCTTCAGTTGGTACAGAATGCAGTCCTGTGAGCAATTTTGGTTGCCCCACAGATGGCATTATAAGATTTATCCTGCATGTTGGATGCTGGCTTGCCTCCACTGCAATTCAAAATGTTGGTTATGACCTTTAAAGCTAGAATGGCATGGGACCAGGTTACCTGTTCCCATCTAGTCAGGAAGTGAAGGTATGTTACCAACCCTATCAATTAAGGAATTTTGATTATCTGTGTCTCTGCTGTCACCCCAACCTCTGGAATATCCTCCCCCTCAGAGGTAAGGTGGGCCCCCACTATCCTGGCCTTTTGAAAGTGTTTGAAGAAGTGCCTCTACCAACCTAGATGGGGCTCCCAGAGGAATATGCAACCTTAGCTTGCTTAATGGCTTGAAAGACTTCCCCCAACCTTTTTAGCATTTAATTTATTCTATCTTTGTTTTTTTCTGGCTCCTTTTATTGATATATAGTGTCTTTATATAACTTTAACAGTTGCAGTTATATGTCACCCAGAGCCACTTTGAGAGTAAGATGGGCAATGTCTAAATTGGTTAAAACTGGTATATAAATAAACACGCTTTCCAATTTTGTATTTACTGAATTGTTCATTTCTTATATATAGCAGATATTTATAAACAGATATCAATTTCCTTCCAAAATCATAAACAATATGTGCATCTATGTATATTTCCTTATATAGATTTATGCAGGTAAAATCATATTCTCAATATCTGAGCAATATCTAGTTTAAGTTTATGTAACTTTGTGCAACTCAATGTATCTAAGAATCAAACAAGAAATATGTGAGCTTTAACCACCCTTCATTTTCATTTTTTTTCTCTTTTTCTGAATTCCACAGAAAATGTCCTGGTAGGTAACAGGTGTAGTGAGTAGGTCAGTAATGGAAGAATCAATTAAATCTCCAAAAAAGTTGATGATGGAAGATCATCGGAAATAGAAGCAAATTTTGAGCTTTTATGTGTATCTAGTAAAGCTGATAGGAAAATAGAGAAATTTCAACAATCTGAGGAAAAGCCAGTAAGAGAGATTTAAAATTGTCTGTTTCAACAACAAATCAGATAAGCAAAAGTTAAAGCTTAGTGTACACTACAAATGTTAAGTTTCTTATGAAAGGCATACATTTTTTACAAGTATACAAAGAAAAGAGAAAATGTAGATAATTGCATGACTGAATTAAAATTATTAGCATTGACATGTGAATCTGGATCATAAGAGCTCTTTTATCCAGCACTGCCTTTTTTGTAGAATTAGGTTAGAAAACATATGATCAAAGTTACTGACAGTCTATTTTAACTTTGCAAACAGCTACATGTATTGGCCAATCAACAGAATAGCAATATCTACTGAAAGAAATAAGGGTTATTGAAAAACAAATTATTTTAAAACTTATTTAAATAGATTGTCAATTAAACTACAAATGCCACAGTCAAGACATGAAGCTAGGAAATCTTGTGAAAAAGGGTGTTGGTACTTACCTGATACGCCTGTTCTCTGTAGCTGTTCAGAGCATCCAGAAGTGGGAGGTGCTTCAGTCTCTCCTGGAAAGGCTGGGCTTAAAACTCAGGGACGCTC
>JANHFN010005669.1:244055-256574 GCA_032468175.1 Toxicocalamus goodenoughensis
TGCTGTACACCGCCCCGAGTCCCTCTGGGAGAGGGGCGGTATAGAAATCTTAAAAATAAATAAATAAATAAATAAATAAATAAATATTTGTCTCTTGGCTTTTAGTTATTTCTGCCTGTTTCCTATGGGATCCCACCCCTCAATTTGGTCTCTGATCTCTCTGTCCAACCGTCAATTCTTTTTTAAGGGAGACTAGAATACCACAATCACTTTCCCCCCTTTTTAAAAAAGGGATAGTCCACTGGTCAACCCAGAAAGTACAAAGCTTTGAAACTGACCCCCCCCCTTGCCTGACTTAATGTGTGTAACCAAAAGGACCTAGATTTTGTATTTCAGTAGACTTCCAGCCAAGTATTGATTCCTCACTTCATCTCCTTAGGCAGCTTCCAGTTTCCACATCAATCCTTACAGTTGAATCCCTTTAACTGTAGTTCTTCAAAACTGATTCAACAATTGCACTCAGCTACACAATAATCTAGATGATCATTCAAAGGCTGTCAAGTGATTAAAAAGATTGACAACAAGAACCCTCAATTTTTTTGCTGCCAGCTAGGGTTACATTGAACAATCATCTGGTGGATCCATAGTTCCCAAGGATTTTTAAAAAGTTCATCCTGTCTGTATACAACATGAAAGTAAAAGAGAAAAAAACAGTGCATGAAGTGTTTCATGTATATCAGTTAAAGGAGCCTTTCAATGAGCTGAATGATATTGGACAAGGCTGGAATTTCAGCTCAGAAAACTATAAATATCTCTTTGTATGTTGAACATCATATCAGCCCAATGCAGACCTCTTCCAGTTGCACAGGAGGCCATGCTGTACAACCAGCAAGATATCGAGTGCTATACAGATTTCTGCTAGTTTTAGGATAGGGTGAAAGGATAGCAAAGCAACATGCCTAGGGTGTTATCAGCCAGCTAACCTAAAGATCAAAAACTGGCTGGAATTACAGAAGCTTTTTAATATTCATGTTCTCTTGATACCATGCAGTTTTTGGAACTTGGTAAAAAAATCTTCTGCTATGTACAGTAAATGTAAGCAGCAAAATAGGGACTGAAAATAATAAAAAGCTTATTAACTTCTGTTATTTCCCTCCTTCTCTCTTCTAAATCTTCACCACTAAAATTCCCAAGTTAGTAATATTTGATCATGCCACCTTTAAAAAAATATATAAGTAAACTTAAATTGTTTAAGTTAGCCTGTAAGTCATTTTGTAATTGATGGACTTTAGCCCACTGGTTCTGCTTTGTGATTTCTTTCCTATGTCTATTAATTCAAATCAAATGTATTATTGGCATATAACATTGAGGAAAATCAAAACAAAATAGTATCACAAATTTCATATGAAGTTAATATAAAGAATCTTATATAAATATCATAAAGTATACATTTATCTATAAATATCAGTAATAATATTATACAAGATTAGAAAATCAAAAGTCATTGGCCCATATATTTAAGTGAAATACATCCCTTAAATTTCAACGCAATGTTTCTTAGTACATTTACAGGGTGCCATTTTTTTAAATAATATAAATTATAGATCATTATTATTATTGTCATGTCTAAGAACATTTATTTTTTATTTTAATTACCTAAATTATTGTAACTTAAATCATAGTTTTTCAACATGAGCTACTCAAGCGTTCTAAGAATGAGTTATTTGCTTCTTTTTCTTTTTCTTTTTTTCTTTTCTTTTTTCTTTTTACAATTCCCAATATACGATGTATCTTCAGGCTATCTTTGTCCGGTTTGAAGAGAAATCTTATTCCCGGCAATAAATAATATGCACAAAGAGAGAAATTCATTCTTTGATAACAAAAATAATTAAATAGAAAGAGCAGGTTAAAGATCAGCATTCATTTTTCAAATTAAATTTAAAAGCCTGCTCTAGTTACCTCAAAGATTGGCAAGTTTTACAAATAACATCACTGAGCCTTTTGGAGAGAAACAGACTGCATTTGAATGAAGTCATTAGGCAATACATTTATTTTGAAGCCAATTAACCTTTTGTCAGAGATGTCAGAGCCATAATGGTTTCAGCCGTGGAGGTCAGCCTCTAACAGGGGCATGTATGACAGCGATTACGCTGTCTGACATATGCTGCAGCCTGGGAGTGAAGCGCTGGAATGAGAATCTGCCTTCGTTAGTATTCTGCTCTGCATTTCAAAGGAGCAGGCAATCTTGACCTATCCATTTAGGTAATTAAAGCTTCCATTTGGAACTGTCCTGCAGGAAGGTGAAATTGGTGGGGTGGTGGGGGAGTGGGGGGAGAAGAGAGAGATAAATAGCTGCTGCTGCTCATTGTATCCAGCCACTTCCATCACTTGATGGACTGCCTGGAATAGACTGGGTTGCCAGCTCCTCATAAAAATAGAGATGAATTGAACAGGAGACAGTTCTCTAAGGCAAAGCAATTCTGTCAACTTCCTTTTTGCAGCATATAATTTGATTGTTCACCAAGGTAGATGGCTGACACAGGAGGCTGGTCTCTGACTTGTTTCCCCCACTGTCTTCTATTTGCTAAGAAATTACTTCACTTTATTTACTTATAAGCCAACAGTTTGGGCAATGACATTTGTCACTTCAATAAGTGCAGCTGCCAGTCACAGCTGTGCCCTGACCTACCTTCCAGGCTATTTTGTTTCCTTTTGTATCATGCTCAAGGGCAATTGGGAAGTCTCCTCGTTCGTAAAACTTGCGAAATGCTGTGGGCTTTGTTGGTCTTTCTTTAAATGCTCCTGCAGCTGGAGGACCTTTCACCTAAAATGTTAAAGAAAAATCTTTATGCAAAAATTGGTGCACATCAGGAAATAAATGAAATAAATGATTTCATTGAGACTATGACATCAGAGTGCTTCATATTTCAGTTTAAAGCACTGTTATCGATGTTCACCATGGAATATTTAACATATTTAATACCTGGTGGAAACTGTCATGGCCCATGTACACTAGCTAGGCAAGATGAAAGAAGACATACAGATTCACAGATTTAAAGATATGGTTGGGATAAATCAAAATCTTAGAAATGATGGTGCAATTTCCACAATTTATTTATAATGCTGGCTGGGGAATCCCGGGAGTTGAATCCCTACAGCTTAAAGTTGCCATGTTTGAAAATCACTCATTTATAATAAGTTAATATAGCCCAAATTCTTTGAATTATTTAAATTACTTCTTTCTGGGTTTCTCTTCAGTGAATTTAGTGGCTATTTATAAGTTTGCTAACTTGCTGATTATGTCTATTCTCTTTTCCATATCTTCCTCAGCTTTTCCACAATTGCTCACAGAGACATTATGTTAAGGAAGTTACAGTATTTTAAATTTAGACAGCTTAAGATTTGAGGATATTTAATGTTTTATAGCAAAATGGAGACTTAGTCGCTTTGGTTTTCCCTTGTTGTAAAGGTAACTTATTTAAAATATGTATTATATAACAGAGAAAAGATCTTTTTATAAATGGTAGATATCACTATATTTAAGTTTGTTAAATATAGGATGAAAATGATTTGCTTTCAACTCAACCATATTCAATTTTGTCTCATTCTCTTAACTATGCTGTCAAATTGAATTATGTGCAGCTCCCACAGTACAATGGAGGTGCTAGTAGAAATGTTCTGGTTTGAAGAATTCACACAAACAAGGAATGCTAAAGAATTTGTCCCTAAACCAAGCATCCACTGGTATCTAATCATAAGAAAAAAAAGTCCACAGAATTATAATAAAATCAATTTAAGACATATGTTTAGTATCATATACTATTAGTTTGCTTATAAGGGGATGTTAATTTATAATAGCAAAAGACACAGCTGGAGGATAAGAACAAATATACTAAGTTATAATTTATTTTTTGGATGACATAACTATGGCTTTAACATTAAGGTTTCATTAAGCAGGAAAAAAAAGAGAAGGGGTTAGGAAAATCTGGTTTCCAGGAGTTATTTTGCATCTAAAAATTCTATGGAATTATAATGACTTAGGAATACAGTATGGATCGATTCATTTTGAGGGGAATCAAAAATAAGGAATAAGACTGAAAATCTTTCATGCTGTCACCCAATGTCATGGGTTTTTCTGTAATTTATTGCTTGTTTATATGGAAGAGCAGTATAAGGTTACACATTAGGATTACATCTATTGAAGAATTACTTCAATATTTTTGTTTTAGTTTAGAATCTATTGTCAAAAACAATATTTGTGACTCATATGGCCTTCTTCAGCTTAATAGTCTCCAAATATAACCATATCCAACAGATATCAAGTTGGGGAAAAGATGTGTTGATTTCTTGTTTTACTTGAATTAATTATTGCTGAACACATTGATGTTTGCTTCTACATGGACAATTATATTATTGCATTATAATACTAAAACAAACTGCAATTGTAATTCAAAATTAAATTGATAATGACATCAGAAAACAGCCAAAAACTATACCAGTGCCAGAGTTTGACTTTCCTTCCTTTAATGGAATAATTTCCTCTTTATTTCATTTAATCTATTTAATACATGACAAAATCTGGAGACAACTTAAATCTGTTTTTATCACAGTTATTGTTAATAAAGTTTGGTTGTTCATCATAACCCACTTGAAAGTAATTATAGCCAAGACTACAAATTTCTGTGAATTCATTTCAGAGCAAGACTCACTGAATATATCAGTACTTACCATAAAATAAACATGCTTAGAAATGGAAAGCATCTCCACAGAAATCAAGTTGGTCACAAGTACATTTCTTTCGTTTCATTAGTTAGGAAGCCCAGACCTACACATGTTAATGCAGTAATAATCCCACCAACATATTCTTGCATAAGGGTATAAGCATGTACACAATGATTAACTTAACTGGACTTCAGATGAAAGCTGCAGAAATACATGATTAACTCAATGTGCTGGGGCTTGACATTTTTAAATACTGGTCTCCCAAGCCATATGACAAATTGTATTTAAATTGAAAAAGGCTTTTAGAATAAGTTTGCAAGATAGATAGTAGTTTGTTGTGCAAAGCAAAAATAATGTATATGCGTGTCTATTCTTGGTGTCTGAAAAATTGTTTGGGATTATGGCTGACACTTCCAAGCATGTTATAAAGTATAAAACAGAGCAGTTTAAAGTTAAGTTGTTCACTTTACAGAAAGTCACAGCTAAGAAAGAGCGTGATTCTTGATTCTTTTGTGAATCATCACAGTAAGAAGATATAAATTATAATGCTATTCCGTTTAATGCAAATTAGATCTATTGGAAATTAGTGTTTCTTCCAGAATCTCTGAAAATCCCACACAAATTACAGAAGTGAAATGAATGCAAAGAACAAGCAGAAACTCATTTAATTCTTATTTCTACTGTACAATTAAATCTAATGGGTTGATTTTCAAGTGTTACTTCAAAAAAGTACACGAGCTGCTTTGAATGGATGACTAAGATAGCTTTAGAAGCAGAAGAGAAGGGGAAGACATGAAAGACCTATGCAGGACCTACAAATAGTTTTGGATGAATGTTATGTTATGATGTAAGTTTCACCAAATTTGAAAGATTTAGACCTGAACTGTTCTTACATAGTTACCATAGACCTTCCTGCTTTTTCTGACCAATCCACGACTATTAAAATTTGGTTTAATATATTGATTGGTTAGTAGACCAAGAAGTCCGCTATGTTTTCTTTTAGATACAAATTTCTTACCTAGCAAATTTCGTATCTAAAACTAACCGAACAGATAGGTGTCTGTGTAAGGATATACATTTGTAGATAATATCCCTACATGTACGTTAACCAAAGGGAGTAATATTTTAAAAGCATTACAGCAAAAGAGAGAGGTACTTTCTTGAGCACTTATGATGAAAAAAAAAAAAAGCAAACCCTGACTGACTTTTTCAGAATAATGGGTGGCTAATATTGGTTAAAAGGTGGTAATGAAGCTAATATTGAAATAACACAAGTAAAACACTGTTCTTGCTGCAGGAAGGGGGACCAGGCTGAACACTCGGACTTTCTCCAGCAATTTCAGTATATTTCTTGCTGAGTGAGTACTTGGGCTTTCCCTCTCTTCTCAGATTAAATCCACATTGACACAGTCTCCATTCAATCATCAGTGAAGCAATGGTATGCCTCCAATCCTGTTATAATATGAGTATATCAGCAGCAGATGGCTACTGATAGCAAAATATTTTGTGTGCTCAACATTTTGATGAGAGTACATGGATAATTATTGATTTCTTATCAAATGTTACTCTACCTAACATTTATTTTCAGTGTAACTTTACTTCTATCTTTTCCCCTTGAATATTTCAAATAGTTTATGTCACCAGGAAAATGCTTAGCAGAGTGTTTTTAACAAAGGGAGCACTCAATCACATTTCAAAACTTAATACTGCCTATTGTTTCATAGCATTCTTTAAGCCCTGAAAAGGCTGTTCAGTCTGATTGTCTGATGTGTAAGTACCGAGCTTCTATCAAAGAACTGCCTGAGGTCAAATTTAACAAACCGTTCAGACTATTCATATTTGTAGAAGTTTCTATTCATGAATCAACATTTCATTTGCTTTTGCTGGCTTTACTATTAAAGTCAATTATTTTCTTTTTCTCCATCTGGAATCCTTTAATTGTGTAACAGTTAATTGTCTTTTCAAGATCAATCTCCTTTGATTAATTACACAGAATAGAACAGCATAAAAGATTAATGTTCAATTCATACAAAAATAAAAGAAAAAGTGATGTATCTTTAGAAAGCATAATTTTATTAGTCATATTTTTTCAAAACAAAGTTATTATTTAATAAAACTGCATTAAACCTAAACCATGAATCTAATCATTATTCACTCGTACAATTGATTTATCCTAAAATTAATTTGCATTGGACTGTAGGGATATTATGATGTAAAGCTTGCAAAGCAAAACAAAAACAAGCAAAAATATTCATGTTAAAAGAGGGAGGGGAATAAGGGTTGGTTGGTTCCCACAGACTTGATTAACACCAGATTTGTATCTGTCAACTCAAAATAAGCCCAATGAATATAACATTTCATGTACATGGTTTACCACAAGGGTCTTCAAACTTGGCAAGTTTAAGACTTGTGGACTTCACCTCCCAGAATTCCTGAGCTAAAATGACTGGAGGTGGAATTCTGGGAGTTGAACTCCATAAATCTTAAAGCTGTCAAGTTTGAAGGCCCCTTGTTTACTGGATTATAGCCTGAGTAACCTGTTCTCTCTGATCCTATTATAATTAAATACATTTGGTCATGTGTAATTGTGATAATCCCAGAAATGGATAAATACTTATAATTCTAAGTAATTAAACAGCACATAGGTCATTCTATAACAAAAAAAGGTATAGAAAATGAACTGTATGAAATTTTACTATGTACTTTCCTTAATAATACTGGACTACACCGATATATCTTAAAGTAATATTGTTGATACTGTTAATATTATATGGCTCTGAATGAAAAATGATACCATTTAAAGACTGCCAAATGAAACAGTACTTTTCTTGCTCATGAAACAAAACCAAGCATAGGTTTTAGCCAGTGGTGGGATTCAAAACTTTTTGCTACCGGTTCTGTGGGCTTGGCTTGGTGGGTGTGGCTTGGTCAGCATGGCAGCAGAAGGAAACTGCAAAATCCCCATTCCCTCCCCACCCGACTAACCTGCTTTCCAGCTCCGTTCTCCTATGCAGGGCAGCAAAAGAAGACCCAGCCGATCAGCTGGAACTAGGGAGGCAGAGAATAGATGGGGGCTGGGCCAGTCAGAGGTGGTATTTTCCGGTTCTCCGAACTACTCAAACTTTCCGCTACCGGTTCTCCAGAACTGGTCAGAACCTGCTGAATACCACTTCTAGTTTTAGCTGATTTAAGCTTGTAAAACCTGCACTCACACAAGCCTATTGAACAGAACTAATCTTAGCCCAAGCAGCTCTTTGAAGAAGAAAGAATATAGCATTTGGGGCAACCAAAAGGACTCATCAGGAGTAGGTACTGATTCAAAGGCAACTACCCGTTTCTATATTCGAAAGAATATAATAGATGAGGGCATAATATTTATATGCAGAATAAGGTAATACAATATACTTCAGAAGAGGTGCTGTAAAACTTATAAGAACATATACTCCTCTGAAACTTACTGATGCATGAACATATTATTTTCAAATATTGTGTGGCTACTGCAGGAAGACATACACAGATTAAAGGAATGATAGAACCCCTTCATGTAAACATTATTGCTAAAATAGGTCATTTTCATTGCCTGTTTTTCTTTTGGGATTAAGATTAAGGAATGAAACCTATTTCTTCACCTTTTTTCCCCTGTTCTCTTTCTACTCTCTCTGCTTGTATTTGTTCTCATTTCTAAATTATATTATTTTTTTCCTGTCTGCACAATGTAGGATTTATTAGGCTATCACAATGTCTATATTACATCAGTAATGTCATTGAAAATTCTGAAGGGCACCACTCCATTGAGAATTGCAAATTAAAGTTTCTAGGACAAATTATTTTACCGTCACAGAAATGTATATACATTTCAAAGCAAGGGAAACATTTACTATGAAATGAAAGCATTACTATGAATATAACTGAAGGGAAACCATTTTTAGTATGAACTTTTTAAATCCAAAAGTTACAGTATTTTTCAGATACTGCAGGGGTGAGTGGAGAAAATATTTTATTCAGTTTAGATAACATTTATAACATCTCTAGTAAAAAAAGAGTTTAAAAATACTTTCTAGAGATACATTTAAAGCAGTTTAAGGGAAGCTAGGCACACCAAGACATTCTGTTGTTTCAGTTAAAGCAATTAATCCCCTTGCCACTCTTAGTAAAGATATTGCTAGTGATTTAGGCTATTCAACAGAAAACTCTACCACTGGTTATATCCCATCCCAGTCTAGCATTAAAATATCTATTTTTTTAAAGATTTCATTAAAATTTTCTCTCATGATTTTTAAAATCACTTTCCTTGGCAGGCTGCTTCTTCTGCCTGCTTAAGATATGGTAGGATTAACTGTAATGGAATTGGAAATACAGTTATGCAAGAACCCGTTTGTTGCATATAAAAACCTGGAACATCCAAATAGTATTACCAATATTAGAAAAACCATGGTCACTGGGGAAGGCTTTCCCACTTGATTTTCAACACAGCATCCATTTATCCACTGTGTACCCCAACCAGTTTCTAATCACATTTTGTCTAAACAATTGTTTAGAAAATTATCCCTTCTCCCCCACATATATCTTTTATTTAACATGAAATTATTTCTTTGACCATTTTCCAGCTGTTTAAAAAATCTTGGAGATACAATCCTGATCCTTATGTTGATTCAGGTCCTTATGTTGATATGTGTATTGCTCTTTTCCAGCCCAGCCGGGTTGGATCACATATATTTTTAGATTCAGATGCAATGACTGCAAAGTACAAATATTTAAAGCTTTATTCCAACACAGTATGTGAAAATAAAATCTTAGGAAAGGGAAAGGAAAAGAGAATCCCAGCAGATTTTACTCATCTCCATTTTGAGGCCATGAGCCAGTGCTGTCTGAAGATATTTCCGTGGTCATGTAGCCAACATGATGTCACAAAGCACTGTTTCCTTCCCACTGAAGTGGTACCTATTTATCGACTTGCATTTGCATGCTTTCAAACTGCTAGATGGACATAAGCCTGGTGAAGACAGGTGTTTACCCCTCCATGCTCAGGTCTCGAATCTGTGCTGTCAGTTTTCCAGCCAACAAGCCCAGTATCTAACTGCTGAGCCATCACACATATTTCAATGTCTGTCAATTAGGGAACCATAGAGTTCAACCATAGAGGTCATTGGGTAGAAGAACTTCAAAGCCAGAAAATATGCAATTTTCTCGTAGTTAGGATTGCATCAAATTCCATTCCACAGATATTTTTGACCAGCCTATATAGGCTCTGAATTATTATTTTTCATACCTGTTTCCAATGGTATAATCTCATTACAGTTTGGCTAAAACAAGTCTAACTATCTTGCATTTGGTATCCTTTGTCTAATCCTGCAAAAAAATTAATCCAAAAAGGGGATGGAATATTTGCTAGCACCAGATGTTGATGAGACCATTTCAAAGTTAAGAAGTATCTGTTTTTTAATGTTTCTGATTGAAAATGAGAAATATCATCCTAATTTACACATGTCCCACCAAGCACAGGTGCAAAAAATCAAAATATAACAATTTAGTGATTAAATAAATGCAAATATTTATTTTAATTCTATGTCATATACTCAACCTCATTACTCATTACTTTAGAACTTTTAAGTACCATGCACCACTATTCAATATCCCCTTATCAAAACTACAAGCACAACAGCAGGTCCAGAGAATGGTTATGAGCTAAAGACTATGAGAGGTTGGATTCTGGATAATTTGTTATGGAGAGCTTCAGGGTATATCCTGTTAAATATCTACCTAAAGTCACCACTAATTTGATAACAAGTATTCACAAAATTCTAATGATAACAACTATATTGTATATCTTACAATGATGTCCCATTTCTGGAGGCTATTAAGGTTGGATGGAGAAAAGAGGGTGCAGATTCAACCCCAAAAGATGAACAGGCTATTAAGGCCAAATAATTTAAGTGCTGTAGCATATTTAGAATATTTAGTATGAATGATCTGTAACGGACCTTGGAGGTCTTCTAGTCCAGCCTTCTGCCCAAGCAGGAGAACCTATACTATTTCAGATAAGTGACTATGTAGACCAGAGGTGGTATTCAGCAGGTTCTGATCAGTTCTGGAGAATCGGTAGTGGAAATTTTGAGTAGTTTGGAGAACCGGTAGTAACCTTCCCCCAGGAGTGGGGAGGGAATGGAGATTTTACAGTATCCTTCCCCTGCCACGCCCACCAAGCCACGTCACGCCCACCAAGCCACGCCACGCCCACCAAGAACTGGTAGTAAAATTTTTTGAATCCCACTACTAACACACATACATCTGATCTGATTTTTCATTTTAATTTCCTTAATTTTTAAACCATAAGTTTAATTAATAAGATTATATTTTTGTTATCATATGGTCATGTACATATTCACCAAACACTCACCAGTGCTGTGAAGTAGTCTCAAGTCTGAAACTCCAAGGCTGTCATATGTGCTATTGTGTAAAAATTATACATTGCAGAGTCCTTGATTTACAGTACAGGTAGTCCTCAACATACAACCAAACTTGAGCCCAAAATTTCTGTTGTTAAGTGAGTTTTACCCCCATTTTATGACCTTTCTGGCCACAGTTGTCAAGTGAATCACTGCAGATGTTAAATTAGTAATACAGTCATTAAATGAATCTGGGATTCCCCATTGACTTTGTTTGTCATAAGGTGACCAAAGAGGATCACATGGCCCCACGTGAGTCAGTTGTCAAGCATCTAAATGTAAATGTAAATGGGACCATGGGGATGCTGCAATGGTTATAAGTGTGAAAAATGGTCATAAGTCACTTTTTTCAGTTCCGTTGTAACTTTGAATAATCACTCAATGAATTGTTGTAAGTCGAGGA
Organism: Toxicocalamus goodenoughensis; assembly: GCA_032468175.1. Classification (NCBI taxonomy): domain Eukaryota; kingdom Metazoa; phylum Chordata; class Lepidosauria; order Squamata; family Elapidae; genus Toxicocalamus; species Toxicocalamus goodenoughensis. The sequence continues at coordinate 255,567 of JANHFN010005669.1, forward strand.
CTACCTGTAGTTTTTTTAGTGACCATTCAAAGTTACAACAGCACTAAAGGTAAAGGTTCCCCTCACACATACGTGCTAGTCATTTCCGGCTCTAGAAGGCGGTGCAGAAGTGGTATTCAGCAGGTTCTGTCCAGCTCTGGAGAACTGGTAGCGGAAATTTTGAGTAGTTCGGAGAACCGGAAAATACCACCTCTGACTGGAGATTTTACAGTATTCTTCGCCTGTCACGCCCACCAAGCGATGCCCACAGAACCAGTAGTAAAAAAAAATTGAATCCCACCACTGGTCTAGACTCTTCTTAAAAACATCCAGTGATGGAGCGCCCACAACTTCTGGAAGCAAGCTGTTCCACTCGTTAATTGTCCTCACTATTAGGAAGTTTTTTTTTAAATTCCAGGTTGCTTCTCTCTTTGATTAGTTTTTAACCATTGTTTCTTGTTCTGTCCTCTGGTGCTTTGGAGAATAATTAGACCCCCTCTTCTTTGTGGCAGCCCCTTAAATATTGGAATACTGCTATCATGTCATCCCCAATTCTTCTTTTGTTTAGACTAGACAAACCCAAATCCTGCAGCTGTTCTTCACATGTTTTAGTCTCCAGGCCTTTGATCATCTTAGTTGCTCTTCTCAGAACTTTTTCCAAAGTTTCAACATCTTTTTTGTAGTATGGTGACCAACATTGGTTGCAGTATTCCAGGTGGACATCTTTGTCCTTGATGAAGATATGCTCCTCAAAAAGACTAGGCTCACAATCAGGGGTCCTCCTGGATTCATGGCTCCTGCTTGAAGACCAAGTATAGGTGCACAGCCAGAAGGCTGGTAACCTTCCATGTGAGATGCTCACCCTCTTCTATAGAGTGCACAGCTCTGAGAAAGACACCCATGGAGTGGTGAGGGAGGAAGGGGACAATCAGCTCTAGTGATCAGTAGGTCGATGTTGTGATTAGCCAGGATGACACAGCACCGTCAGTGAGCTCAAATTCCAGCTGTGACAGTTTTGACGAATGTGAA
>JANHFN010005669.1:268157-281668 GCA_032468175.1 Toxicocalamus goodenoughensis
CATTCTGATACATAGTCAAGGTCTTTTTGGAGGGTAGTAGTATTGTCTGTGGTGTTGAATAGCTTTACATCATCAGTGAAGAGAACGCAGTTGCTCTTAATATGATCACAGATTAATATGAACACAGAGGTTTGGGTACCTAGTTTGGGTAATGAAATGTCTGCAAGCCTTAAACAGTAGGGTGAAATAAATAGGATGGAATGTAACATGTAGAAATGTAAAGCTCGTCGTACAGGGAAGCAAAATCTAACACAGAAGAATGGGGGTGGGTGGGGGTGGATTGGCAGTAATTAATGTGAAACAGAGTTACATATTCTTCTGACTTTAGGTTGACTAAGAGTCAGCAATGTGATGTAATTAGTAAAAAGGCAAATCTGTCTTGGAGTACATTAACAATATGGAGTCTATATTGTAGGAAGTAATTCTTCTTTATTGTGGTCAAACCCATTTCTTGAAGGACCAAACAATGGAAAAATCATACTGGAGAAAGACCAGTTATGTGTTTGCCAAGAGTTGGCAATAACTCGGTGGCACATGATCAATCAAATCTTTTTATAATTATCAAAACTTAAGGTGATGTTGCTACTATAAAAATAAAGATTGTGCTTTTTTCATACACATTTTTCCATATGTGTGCCAAACTGGCATAATAATAATTCTTTAAGAATATGCTATCTTTAGAACAGGGGTGTCAAAGTCACATTATCATGGTGGCATCACATGACATATCAGGATTTTCCCCTCCTTTGCTAAAATGGGCATGGCCAGCACTTCACGCATCCAGCTAGATAAATAATCAATATGCAATATAAATTATCTGTGTTACCCAATGGTAAGAAAACATTTATGCAAATTATAATCCAATATTATGCTCCAATTGTATCCTTTTTGCCAAAATGTTTATTTTTGTCCCTGCCCAACAACAGAAAGAGTAAAGCATGAGGTAACATGACATATTTCCAATAATATTTCATTGTAAGGAAGATGCTGACTGCTTTGTTCTTCTTTAAAACAGAAGTTCACACTGAAAATACATCAATATTGAAATCCACAGAAATGGTAAATAAAAATAGAGGCTATTGAAACATATTCTAGGTCAAAGGTCTTTTGAATTAACTATCCTTATAGGTGATAATTAAGGACAATGCATTATCTTTAGAAGTAGTGTTAGGGAAGCACAGATTTGTTGCTCATTTTTGGTCAGAGATACATTCTCTGGGAAAAAAATGGTCAGGAGCTGTATTATACTCAAATATATTAATCATGGACAGGCTATCCTTTTGCCATACTTGTTTTCCCTGTTCCCTTCTGCCTACCCCAGAGGTTGTCAAAAGAGCAGCAGACCACTGATCAATGACCCAAAGTTTCTCTGACTACACTGAGATGTCTAGAATATTAGGCAGAAATCAGTGACAATACAGTGACCTTTCTGGAATCAACACACATTGAACTGACTTGGGGGAAAAAAAGAGACCATGTGCAAGAGAGAGGAAATACCGCATTTTGAAGCAAGTGTGAAAAATCATAAGGGAAAATAAAAACCCTGCATAGTATAAATTTTCCCAGCTCCAAAGTAGGAACCTGTTTCTCTGTACAATAATTTAATACCAGAAAGATAGCCTAAGGACAACATTTATTGTGAGGTAATAGCTGAGAAAATTGGAAGCGCTTGACTTCTGCCATGAGGCTCCAGGAACATTATGATTAATACATAATCGCTATAGCTGTTGTTAAATTATAGTTTAATTTGTTATTAAGGTTTTATTATTACTTATGAAAAAGAAAAAAATGTTATAAACTTTAAGATAGAAGAACTCTCTCATTAGTTTTTGTAATTTAAGGTGCCAGTTTATGAACTATTATAATACTCCATAAAATTTCAATGACTTGAGCAAACATCAAAGAATATGTTTGGTTGCTTTTCCTACGAGGATATAAATAAATAATGTACTTGTTAAATCTTTATAAAATCCCATACAGCATGAAAAGCATATCTATTTAACATCAACTGGAAAGCCAGAATATAAACTGAATAAATAAATTTGCTATTATTTTTTAAGAATACAAGATATTAGCTATAGGCCAAATATTTGTGGTTAGAATATATCACTTAATATACCCAACCTTTTGATACCAAATCCTAATCCTGTAAAATTATTTATTCTCCTCTTAGTTACTGTCAAAACATGGAATGCCAAGGTGCTGTAAAATAAAAATGCATCTCAAACCTTTATATAGAACCTAAAAAAGATCTTCAGTAAAAAAGTCAAAGGTCAAAATAAGAATTTTGCTTAGTTAAGTTTCATAACTTAGCTAGATCCTGTAACTGGATATTAGTAGATCCAGTAACTTCCATACTTTTCTTTAAAACTTAATCTATTTTTGTGCATCCTAACATTTCAGTACAAAGCCTACCTGAACTTTATCTGCTTCTATAAAAAAGAATACCACAGGGGTCACTTGCTAATAAAAATCTTACTACAAAATGCCACATGATTTTGAGCTTACTCTCCTTTATCATCTAACATGCAATTATTTCAATTTTGTAAACTCACTAGAAAAGTAAAAATACCAATTTCAGCACTATATTATTTCACTGCCAATTTTCAGAATTTATTATAGTTGTATAACTGAAACAATGGTTATTCTCACTGGAGCAGATACTGAGAAGAAAGTGCTGTTTTGCTAGATGAATACTACAATATAATACCAAACATCATAATGCTTGCTAACTGAAATTATTTCAGCATCTGGCTAAAAGTCAAACTTATTTACCATGTAGGCTATTCTAAGAATAGCAGATATATTAAGAATATACAGGTTCACTTAACAGAATAACAGAGTTGGAAGATAAGGGAGGTCTTATAGACCAACCCACTGCTCATGCAGGAAATCCTATACCATATCAGATAAATGTTTGTCCAATCTCTTCTTGAATAACCTTTAGTGTTGGAGCACCCATAACTTCTGGAGGCAAGTTGTTCTAATTCTTAGGAAAGTTCTAGGTTGCTTCTCTCCTTGATTAGTTTTCATCCATTGCTTCTTCTCCTGCCTTCAGGAGCTTTGGAGAATAAGTTGAACCCTTCTTCTTTGCGATAGCCCCTTTCACAAGTTTACCATCAAAACCATCAATACCTGGGCCATACGTATGATACACTGCTGGAATTATTACCTGGACACAAGCAGAACTGAACAGTTTTGACCAAAAAAGAAGAAAACTGATGACTATTCCACAAGCATTCCATCCCCGTAGTAATATTGATTGATTATACCTTCCCCAAAGAAATGAAGGCATACGTTTACTTCTGATCAGACAAACTGTTGAAGAAGAAAAGCATGCATTGGCTGATTACATAAAAGACAGGTAAGGAGAAGTGTTGGTGCAAGTTAAAAAAATGGTACTGACTAAATCTACTGGAAACAAAAAACAAATATTGAAATAATGTAATAAAAACACAAATAGTATGCTGGCAAGACTTACATGGTCAATTTCGACAAAAGATTGAAGGGAGAACAGATAAACATAAATTTTGGTAAAGGCTCACCACTGGAGCATTAGAAAAAGAAACCAAAGGCTTGATTTTGGCTATTCAAGAGCAAGGTATATGGACTAATGTAATAAAAGCCAGAATTGAAAAGGCATCAAATGATTAAAAGTGCAGATTGTGCAAAGAAGTAGAACTAGCAAATCATATACTAAGCTTGTATAAGAAGATTGCACAAACTGATTATAAACAATATAACACAGTGGTTAAATGATTCACTGGAACATCTGTAAAATTATCATGTATCAGTACTGAAAAACTGGTGGGAGGATAGAGTTGAATACTAGTTGAAAATGAGGAGGTTAAAATATAGTGGGATTTCTGAATATAGATTGGCTATATCTTGGCTCATAACACCTAAGATACAACTGTGGTTGAAAAAAAGGAAAGTATGGATAATTGATATGGCAATACTAGGGGACAGTAGAAGACAAAGAATTGGAGAAGATCACAAAGTACAAAGATCTGAAAATCGAAGTTGAAAGACTGTGACATAAATTGACTACAGTGGTCCCAGTGATTATTGTTACATTGGGTGCTATATCAAAAAAATACTAGATTTCAATTTTGTGCAATCTGTGCATTGGCCAAATTTCCATCTTTCATTTGCAAAAGGCTAAAGTGCTCACCTCTATACCGATACATTATGACATCTTAGGTTCCTGGGGAGAACTTAATGGATATGAAGGTCAGCTCCAGCTAAACAAACTGGCAGCTATGACTTCACATTGTTGTGAACAGGTAATAATTTGTTAATATATTGCTTTCAAAACTCAAGATCTAATTTACTCCAACAGACTATAAATAACAATTATTCCACATATGTTGAAGTTGTGCCCAACTTTATGATTGTTTTGCCATGGTTAAGTGAATTGGGCAGTTATTAAGTGATTCTGGTTTCCACTATTGATTTTGCTTATTTGAAGCTGGCTGGGAAAGTTGAAAATGATGACCAGATGACTGAAATCCCAGTTGCCAAGTGCCTGAATTTTGATCACATGACCACGGGGTTACTCCAATTGTTATAATTACAAGGACTGGTCATAAGTCATTTTTCAGTGCCACTGTAACTTGAAATGGTCACTAAATGAATGGTTGTAAGTTCAGGACTACCTTGTCACGAAACAATTTTGCAAGCAAAAAAAAAATGCACAGTCTACAGACAGTAGATCTATATTTGCGTTTTAGAAAGATCAAGCTGTTCCTAAATAAACAGCTGGTTCAGCTAGAAGCTTTCATAGTTAAAAACTAATAAGGATGAAATAGTATTTTCTTTAAAATTCAAAGTCCCATTTAAGAACTATCCTAGATATCTTATCCATAACAAAATTATGTATTTGGTTTATACTATTTTCCTAAAATGCTAAGCCAAAACTGTCAAATACAAAGAAATCTATAGCCACAGATACTGGCTTCTTAAAGCTTTAGCTCCCATTAACACTACAGATATGCTGTTCAGGGTTAGAATTTATTGTTTTTGATCCTGCAGCCTTACTTAAAATCATTTTAAAGACTCTTCTGTTTCCTCAAACAAACAAAAATAGCACCACCATGGATAACCTATTAGGTAGCTGGGGAAATAATAATAGAATAGAATAATAATAGAAATAATAGTACAGGGTTTATTTATAGTCTTAGAAACTGGAAAAGGAAGTAATTGCTTCCTTCCTGGCTTCATTGCTCAGATATATCTAAAGCAGCTTTTTGAAACATAATTCAAAAGCTATGTGGACTAAAAGTATTTGTAGAAATAAAACTTGGCTTTCTCTGAATGTTTATCAGACCTAGTAATTTCCAAATTGGGAGTAATAATCAGAAGGCAGAAATAGTGTAATAATTTGCAATGAATTCAATAGCCTCAGACCTGCAATGTAACAACTTTTATAGGGTAATATTATATTACCCAATCTATCTTTTTTTTCTAACTAGACTAGTTGATTTCCCAGTAGTTCCATGTGTTACTTCTAACTACAGTAACTCAAAACACTAGAGAGTGCTTTTCTACAATGGAAAACTACTGCTAGCGGTAGTTGAACAACTTATCACCTTTGTCAGATAAAGTACATTTTCCCCTCTGTGTTTTATCTGTACATGTTTATGGACAAATAAAACTATAGTATCAAAACAGCAATCATTAAACATTATCCCACTTTCATGGTTCTTTTCTGGCAACTGAGATTCTGAAAACTATAATAATTATAGAGGTGGAACCAGCTTTCTCATTCAGTTTTAGATGCACAAATGATCATTACTGCATACAAATATCTTAATTAGAGTAAACATTAAGCATTTGCACCTTATTTAACTTCAAACTGAAAGTAGGTAGCAAACTTGGACATGCAACAATCCTGGGATCTTTATACAAATACTTTCAGTATATTAATCCGTATCTTTATAATGTAATACTGGATTCTCAAAGTATTATATTATATATATTTACCCAAAAATCAATTATCGGGTGAAAATAATACTATTTTCATACCAAAGATATCTATTGGCTGGTCACTTCTAAACATGCCACATTTATCAGCTCTATTGTTCTGTTGGAAGCAATTACATAATTTTTGCCATGATAGACTATTTCCAATATAAAAATATTTCTGTGGATTGAGCTTATACACTTACATTGATTGTAATAATATCCATTTAACTCATAATTTATATCTGAAGCATTATGACCTTATTATTAATGCATCATAACAAGTGGAGAATGTATTTGTAATAAGGGACTTCATTATCTATAATGTATTGCAACTTCAAAGTTATTGCAAAGATAGGAGCAATGTCCCTGGAGAAAATCTGAGAATCCCAGTATTTGGAACAATTTTTCAATTTTCTTCTTTCAATCTCTCCAAACTCTCTTCTATTCCTTAACTTAAACTTTGAAATGCTTGCAGTTCTGCTCTGTTATTCTTTTGCTAGATTTAAAATCATTACACTCTCTGGAATAGAGCAGGCGGCTACACTTAGATGATCTGGTATAAGTTCAAAGCTAAGCAGTATTAAGTTTGGTTTATACTTGATGGGATACTACCAAGTCATACCAGGACTGAATATTAGACTAAGACGTGAAAAAGAAACAACTCTGAGTGCAATGAGAAATCTTTGTTTCTAGAAAAATTACATGGCCAATCTCAATACAAGGTATTTTTTTAGTTTTTATATCATGTTTGGTTACCTGAAATTATTGTGTGTATATTCAGATATCACATTTCCCAATAATCTTCATTCATAAGTTTCTTCAACAGGTGGTTAAAAGTTTGTAGTTTGTTCATGGATAGTATACCAGCAGCCTTGACTCAATTCCTTAATATTCTCAAAGCCACTAACTTTTATTCAAACTTACTGGCCATACTAAAGTAAGCTATGGTGCTAAACCCCAAACAGTTTGCATGAAAATCGGTGCTATGCTAAAATCTCCTATCTTGAACCCATAAGATCCAAGATGCTCTTGGATTTTCCCATTGCTTGGCAATACTAGTACATGTAGATCTCTATTTAAAAAACAACAACCTTGTTTTAGAAGAATGACTCATATTGAGTGAAAAGCAACATGGGTGAAGGTGGAGACAGCAGAATGTTTATAAACTGCACCTCAACTATGTTTGCCCAACTTCAATGCTATGTTAGCAACTGCATTTTGCTTGTGCAATCTCAATGGATGATTAGTTTCTGGTGAGAAAGTTGTTCAAAAGCAAAACAAGCAACAAAAAATATCTGAAATGAATAAAGTGTTCCGTGTAAACATAGACTATGGCATTAACTTATTCCATGCTCCTTAAGAAAAGTCTCATAGAAATAATAATGGCTGGGAATGTTGAGTCGAGATGCATAAAATAATGCGGATGAACTGTGGAAAAGAACAGAAAAGTAAAGATGGTAATATATTAACTTGCAGGGGGCCGTGGTGGTTCATGTGGTAAGACACCGGACTTGTGCACCACTGAAGTTGGCAGGTTGGCAGTTCGATTCCTGTGAGCGAATAAACTATGCAGGGACAAGAAAGGAGCATCCCTTGAATGCCTACTGGCATTCAGGTATCCCACAGGTAAAGATAACACTCCCCAAAAAATTCCTTTCACAGAGGTGGCCAGTCACCTTGGTGATCCCTGGCTAACATGTGCCATACACTAAATAAATAAAAAAAACTAACTTGCAATCCTTGGGCATCAATATATTTGGACATTATACAAGTAGACATTGCTTTTTCTCTGGGTAGGAATTATCAGTAACACTGCAATGTTTTACAACTTCTATCTAGAAGAAAGTTCTCTGATGAATGGTTTTTAATCGCAGATAAAGTTACAAACAGTTAATTCAAAGTAAAGTTCATTACATGCTATGACGACTTCTTGACTTCTGAATAAAAATCACAGTATGTTTCGTGTAGGGCTCATTTATCATTGACTTATTTTGGAATAATTATGCACAGAATCACACAGCACTTATCCATATTTAATATATGACAATGCTTTAATCATCTCTCTCACACACAAAAGAAAATTCTTAGAGTAACAAAATAAGTAAAGTTGGAATGGTTTTGTCCCTTCTCCAAAAGTGCAATTTATATTTCCATACATGAGTTTCAATGGAAAGCAGTGGGGATACAGGTCAAGCAGTAGAGTTTTATTTAATGCTTACTTTGTAATAACCTTAAGAATATTTTGAATGTTTTATGAAAAGCAGAACACCAGGGGAATTTGGGCTCTGTGGAATGGATGAAATACTGAAGAAAAAAAAGAGATAAAAGTACTACAGGCAAAAATCATAATAATTACAAGTGCAAAAAATTGCAAAAAAATTGGGTTACAAATAAGCAGGTCATTAAGCTAGCCAAACACAGAATAAACACTTCAGATCAAAAGCCAGAGAGAGCAATATCTCTCAATCAAGAACAACTTCTTATAATCTGGGTGGCTCCTTGCATAGTGTATGTGATCTACTGGATCTGAAGTCAGACTCATTAACCACGGGAAGCAGTGGACTGGATCATTAATGTATTTGAATGGAAAGCAGAAAGGAAATTGTTTCAAATACAGACTTTGGTGACAGGAAAGCAGTGTTCCAATGTTTGAGGGGCTGCCACAGATAGAAGGGGGTCAGGCTATTTCTCAAAGCACCATTAGGCCAGACAAGGAATAATGGATGGAAACTGAACAAGGAGAGATTCAGCCTGGAAATAAGGAGAAATTTTCTGACAGCAGGAGCACTCAATCAATGGAACAGCTTCTGAAGTTGTGGGAGCTTCATCCCTGGAAGCTTTCAAGAAGAGGCTGGACTGCCATCTGTCAGAAATGGTTAGGGTCTCCTGCTTGGGCTGGGGGTTGGACTAGATGACCTACAAGGACCCTCCCTACTCTATCAATCTGTAATCTGTAATAGTTGGTGGGCAAAGTTCGCTTAGGGGGCATTTTGGGGACTTGGCAGGCAAATCCTCCCCCACTCCCAAACTCAAGCTGTCAACCCGTCCTTCCCCCACCTATTGCAAACGGCCGGCCGGCCCTTCCTCCCTCGGACGGTAGTTTAAATGACCAACCCAAAGGGCCAGAAATCCTTCTATTATTGTAACGGCATCTCAACATACCACGGTGTTTTTCATCATTGCTTTGATGGTAAATCCATCGCTGACTTGCTTCTTGGTTCTTCTTGCGTGTCGCAGCGGCTCCTGCAGCTGCTGGGGTCTTAATTTGGGGGGGCTTACGCCCTCTTTCTCTGCCACCATCTTCTCCTGAGGCGGCTGCTGCTGCTGCTTGCTGCACGTGGGATTGGAGGTCGGGATTTTAAAAGGAAACTATTTGGATACAAAAGCAGATTGTTTTCTTCCTTGCGCCAAAAAACAAACAAACAATCCCTAATTTTCGTCCCTTTGCATTTGCTCCCTTTCACCCCTTGGTTTAGCCCCTGGGAAGGCTCCTGTGTGGCTTCGAGGAAGAGGAGGAGGGGAAGGGGGGAAAATATATGCCTGTTTCTAACACCAACTCGCTTCTAGGAATCGGTTGCTGGGCAACGTATCAACAGCCAGCCTCGGGAGCACAAGGATTCCGCCCTTGTCTGAAACTTCGGTACCGCATGCGCACTCGGCGTAACTGAAGTCACGCGACTCCGTGGAGTCACGAAAATTAGTAGCTGGATTCTTTTGCCCTCTGTTGACGGAATAGGGAGGGAGAGGATAGCAATGTAGCAGGGTTCAGACGCGTAAAGCAGGCTGGATGCTTGGTCGCTTTTATTAGTCCTATGGCCCCTCGCTAGCCCAGAACTTTCCTATGAGTGGTTTTGCTCTGAAAACCAAAAGTAGGTTGTTCTGAATCAGAAAATGTGAGCGCCACTGGTACCATGAGGAAAAGTTACTTACTTCAGAATAGGGGTGCAAATTAGAGCGATGAATTGACTATCCCCATATATAATAATATCCTGACATTTGGAAGAATTTAAAACATTTTTTTAAAAAAATCGAAATACACTTTATGTACAATTCCCGAAAATGAAGGGGCTATTAATTCCATCCTTGCGCGTTTTCTGACGAGTAAATTGTACTGATATTCTATGGGATTCATTCATTCTCGACTAGCGTATTATTGCTTGCAAAAAAAGCAGAAATGTGCACGCTGGCAATGTTTTGTTTGTTTATTTTTACAAACGAAGTATTTGTAACCCGCCCCAGTCTCAAAAGACTCTGGGGCATCTATAACTTCAATCAAAACAATAATAAATAAATCCAAATGACCACCAAAAACAAAACTGGTGTGGCTTTTATAGAAAGCAAAGAATTGCAAAGTAGAGCGCAATGCTCTATAAAAAATAAATGTGGGTTTAAAAAAAATGTTGCTCGTGTTCTGAACATGAAAAATTTAACATGAAAAATTTGGTCAGATGCACTCTTTAAAAAAAAACCTTAAATCCAATACGGAATAACGTACTTGTTCTACATCTATTATAAGCGGATGGAAAACAAAAAACAAAGCAACCCCCAAAACAGGAATATCCAGAGATGGAATTGAATTCATTTCGCTGCCCTTTTAAAAAAGCGTTTGTTTCTTGAGTGGCGTGTAAATCGCAAGGGATTAGTTCTAGCTATGTTGTAGTTTCTTCTTTATTATTAAAAATACTGTGGTAACACGCAGAAAAGGATGTGCAAAGCGCGCGACCAATCTCGCTCTCAAAGAGAAGAATTCTACCGGGATCAATGCAGAACTGAGATAATTGAATCAGGGGACTAGGGTGCCGAAAGAAGATAGCCCGGCCGATTGACAGACACGTTTGCATTTACACGCGGAGTCCTCCCGCGGCAGGAGGAAGGTGGAGCACAAAGCGCTTTGTAACGTGGTTTTGCTCGCCTGCGCACTGGGCATCTTACCGTCTAGCCGGCCTGCAGGGAGCGTAGATCCTCAAGTTTGGCTTTTGCAGTTCGAAAGTGAACAGATAAGCGTTTCAGAGCGCCCCCCTCCCTCCCTTGCCAACACTGGCCATGATAGGTGAGTGAAACCCGGATGTAGCCCTTCACATGCACCCCCTTATTTTGTGCGGGGAGGGCGCGAGATGGCGGAAAGGGAAAAAAGAGTACAATGAGGTTGTTATGTTGTTGCAAAGTGCAGGGACACCTTTGCACACGGATGCGATTTCATATCGCGTCATTTCAGGTTTGGAGCCCCACGTTCGTTTTATAGCTCAAAGGTTACCCCGATGCGCCCATTGGCGAACTTTCGAGATAGTCCGATATTTTCTGAAGGCAAGACAAGAGAAAAGAAGAAAAGGGAAACCCACATTTAGGTGAAAGCGTAATCTAAAAGTCGCATGAAGGAATGTGGGAGGATACTGTAGCTATTCAGATTAGCTTTGGCGTGACGTTGTCGTATCATGTGGCACTCAGCTGTTCTCCTAAAATAATATAATGCACACCAGACTGTATTGCACGGCTCCTCTTAATTACAGCAAAAAGAGGAAGATCTAATAACACAAGTTTGTTGACTGCTTGATGGCTTTTGTGTCACCCGCCCTTTTTCAAAACTGCTGTCCTTTTGTTGTACTCTGCATCTTTTTTTAAAAAAAAGGATTCCCATTGTCATGTGATCAAATTCAGATGCTTGGTAACTGGCATGTCTTTATGACAGTTGCAGTGTCCTGGGGCTTTCGGACAAACAAATCAATGGGGAAGTCAGATTCACTTGTGTTGCTAAATTAACAACTGTAATGGTTTACTTAACAACCATATCAAGAAAGGCTACAGTAAAATGAGGCAAAATTCCATTTAACAGCTGTTTTGCTCAGCAATGGAAATTTTGGGCTCAATTGTGGTCGTAAATCAAACACTACCAGTATTCTGTGATTGCAGAAGATTGAAGTAATTACATAACTATTTCAGGGATAATGATGGACTCCCTAATGGATGGATTTAGTTGACCTATTTGGCTATAAATATCTTTATTGAAGTGGCTGAAGTAAACCAGTATGGAAGATTAGTATTGAATGAAACTGCTCTAGAAAGTTTGCCATACTTAACAAATGCTAAATGAATTGTAGTAACAAAATGGCATCTGTAAGAGCCACTATAGCTGCCGCTTTCTGAATAAATTTCTCAGTGCTGCAATATAACCCTAACTAATGAAAAAATTGATTTGGTTTGATCATCTCTAAATTAAAACAGCAAAACATTCTCCATGCTTATAGTTACACATGATATAATTACGTATCTATGGTTGAGTATTCACTGTGGTTTACTGAGTTAATCGGATTGCCTGTGTTCATATACTACACAGAGCTGCAAACCAACCAACCATGTTTTATTGCAGCATGTGGTACAAACTCTTTTTCTTTCTCTTAATTGATTTGTGTTGAATTCCAAAGGATGGGGACAAAAATCACAGATAGCAAGAAAGGTATAATTCTTCCATTTAAATCCTGTTTGGAAAAAAAACAAATTCTCAGTATGGCTTCAGGTCAAGCATAATCTTACATGAGCTTTTTCTGTCCTTTTGGTCTGTGACCATCATAGAATAATTAAAAGATTTTTAAAATTATATAAAGGCAAAACTAATTCTCTATAACTCATTGCTCATTGCCACTTCCCATTTGTTTATAATGTGTTCTGTATTGACGCAGGAGCTTCCATTGGTCCAGAACACAGCAACATACATGCTGTAGTTTTGGCAGCTAAGGTTTGCCTGGATTACAGTTGTATTGACTTTCATTGTTTTCTGAGTGTAATTCAAGGCATTGGTTATTATCCTTAAAGCCCTGCATAGCACAAGATTATTTGTAAGACTGCCTATCTCCAAGGGTCTCTGCCTGTCCCAGTTCCTCTCTATTACACAATGTTGTGACTTTGGTGACACCCACCCTATGGAGCAGTTTCCATGAAGATCCAGAGATCCTTGCCTTCCAGAAAACTCTAAAGTCCTGGTGAATTGAGGTGTGAGATAAGCCTTATACAGGTGTAGTTTTTCTAATTGAGTTTATTACATTGTTCCCTCGTCACAGTATATTGATTATATTAATTTTGCTTGATTTAGAGAGGTTTTATTATGTTGCTTTAAATTATTGTTAGTCATTCAGGGATCATATAAGAAGGGTCTTCAAACTTTGCAAGTTTAAGACTTGTGGACTTCAATTCCCAGAATTCCTGAGCTAACATGACTGGAGAAGGAATAAGATGATTACCATATACATTTTCTAAAATAAACAAATAAACCTAGCAAAGAATTTCAGCACAATACCATGTGCAGTTTCCTACATGTAGGTACCACTGAATTTGGTGATGTTTGCTCCCAATGAGAATGTATAGAATGTTGAATTGAATTTGTTGATGTTTGCTCCCAATAAGAATGTACAGAATATTGAACTAAGTAAAGGGTTCATGGAGTTTATTTATTTATTATTATTTTATTATTATTTTTATTTATATGCCGCCCTTCTCGGAAGACTCAGGGCGGCTTACAATGTGTTAAGCAATAGCCTTCCTACTTCTGTATA
>JANHFN010005669.1:281768-293645 GCA_032468175.1 Toxicocalamus goodenoughensis
CTCTCTCTCTCTCTCTCTCTCTCTCTCTCTCTATCTATCTATCTATCTATCTATCTATCTATCTATCTATCTATCTAATCTATCTATCAATCAATCATCTGCCGTGATGGTGCAGTGGTTAGAATGCAGCATTCCAGGCTAACTCTGCCCACTGCCAGCAGTTTGATCCTGACCGGCTCAAGGTGGGTCAAATGAGGACCCAGATTGTTGGGGGCAAATAGGCTGGCTCTGAGAGGGCTGGAAAGCTCTGTGAAGAGGTATATAAGTCTAAGGGCCATTGCTGTACCAATGAATGCTCACCTTCTCTTCCGAGCACTGATGCATTTCGAGAGCAGCTTCTACCAGGAGAGGATCAAAGCCCTTCTCACAGAGTTGCCCATGGACAACCAGGTATTCGAGAATCTACACAGAGAATCCAGAGAGAAATGAGCTCAGGTGTTTGTTCTTCAAGTCTAATTGAAAACAATTAAAAGCCTGCCGGATGACTTTGAGCCAGTCCCTCTCTCAGCTCACCTCACCGGTTAGGGGAAAACAGAAGGACGGAGTATTAGCTAGGTTCCCCGCCTTGAGTTATTTATAAAAAGTAATAAAAGTGGGATATAATGAAACAAATAGGTAACTAATACAGCTAGCCCTTGACTTACAACCACAACTGAGCCCAAAATTTCTGCTGTTAAGTGAGTTTTGCCCCATTTTATGACCTTTCTTGCCACAGTTGCTAAGTGAATCACTGCAGTAATTAAGTTAGTGACACGGTTGTTAAGTAAAGCTGGCTTCCCGCCTTGACTTTGCTTGCCAGAAAGTTGGAAAAGGGGATCAATCACAGGACCTGGGAAACGAAACATGGGTTGCAAAGCACCAGAATTTTGATCACAGGATCCTAAGGATGACGCAAAGGTCGCAACTGAAAAATGATCAGAAGAAGTCACTTTTTTCAGGGCCTTCGTAACCTTGAAGTGGAGGGCTACCTGTGATCTCCTAGGCTGCCCCTCCCTCCATCAAAGCCCCCGTAAGCTCTGGGACCTGCTGCTAGTCTTTCAATACCAAAAGGCAAGTCCAAAAGGACAAGGCACACACGGGGGACGTCACACCTCTGAGCACTCAAACCCCAGCCCTTGCTGCCTTCTCCCAGGGGGACGTGCCGAACATGGGTCTCCCCCCTCTTACCTGTTCTATGCTCTGCCCCTTCCGCTTCATCGCTTTCAAGACCTCTTCGTACGAATAGCCCATGCCCACAGCGATTTCCAGACACTCCCGCTCGCTGGGGGACAGGTCCTGCAGCACGTCCCCGTAGAAGATGCCGGGCCCTTTGGCGCAGCTGCTGGTGGTGGTGGTGGTCTTGGGCACTTGAGAGGTCAGGAAACTTTGGTGAGTTACCTAACAAAAGGTCAAGAAAGGGAGCATTTGAGGGGAAGGCAGAACACAGGTGCTGCTCCCAAGTCAAAGTGGAAGCCTTCAGCCAGGCATTTATTTATCCATCTATCCAGCTATCATCTATCTATATCATCTATCTTTTTCTTTCTAATCTGTCCATCTTCCCTATCCCCTCTATCTATCCATCTATCATCTACTGCATCTATCTTCCTATCCCTCTATCTATCTATCCCTCTATCTATCCCTCTATCTATCCTTCTATCCATCCATCCATCTACCATCTTTCTAATCTATCCATCCATCTTCCCTATCCCTCTATCTATCCATCTCTCATCTACTGTATCTATCTATCCCTCTATCTTCCCTATCCCTCTTATCCATCCCTTTAGCTATCCTTCTATCCATCCATCCATCCGTCATCTATCTACCTATCTAGAGCTGTAGTGATTAGACTGCAGGCTACTTCTGCTGACTGCCAGCTGCCTGCAATTTGGCAGTTCAAATCCTGCCAATCTTCAGGTTGACTCAGATTTCTCTCATTCCGAGGTTGGTAAAATGTGAACCCAGATTGTTGGGGGGACAATGTGCTGACTCTGACTCTGTAAACCGCTTGGAGAGAGCTGTAAAGCAATATGGAGTGATATATAAGTCTATGTGCTATTGCTAATACAACCTACCTACTTTTATCTTTTTGTCATCTATTACCTATCTCTTCTAACTATACCTACCTCTTCTATCTGCACCTATCTATCTATTCATCCCTCACTGTAGGAGAGGACCAGGCTGAGACCGATGGAGGGGTCAAGCATGTCCTAAGTCTATCTTGGCTCCAACAAGAGATCTAAATCCAGCCCACTCTGAATTCCACTGATTCTTATCTGGCACAAATTTCCATGCCCATTAGTAGATCAGGTTCTTGTAGAGGTAGCATGAAATAAAACTTGCACTGCTTTCAAACTATACCCTGGCCCCGGGTCTCTCTCTTCCACCCAACAATCCACCTACTTTTCTATTTATTGATCCATTACATTTTGGCACTGCTCATCTCCCTTGCATCTTTAAAGTGAAAGTAGTCACAAAGAAAGAAGAACTTGGCTTGAGGTCCAGTTTGTCCATTGTCAAAAAAAAAAATGGTCATGAGCTCAAACTTAAACTAGAAAACATATTACAAATCTGAGGCTGAGGCTGAGCTTCTTAGAAAACAGTTTGAAAGCACTTGAGAGTTCATAAAATATTCGGCTTTGAAAGAAATAAAACTTGCATCAATGTAGAAATAAACACCTGATCTTAGCTTTAAGCTGCTGCCTTGCTTTCTAAAAGTGCTCTATTTTCCCAAAAATAAGACCCAGTCTTATATATTTTTTGGGGGGGAGTGCTCCAAAATAAGCACTGGGGCTTATTATCGAGGTTAGGGTGATCAGCCAGGCTGGGCGCGCACACACACACACACACACACCCAGCATGCGCACAAGAGGCAGCAAGCATGCGAGGACCGACGGTATCCGGTAACAGCTACAGCCTGCCGGTCCCTTGACTGGCGCACTCTGGAGTGCACAGCCCATACATCACAGGTGAGTTGATTCCCTGTCCGAGCAGCAGACGGAGGAAGAGGTGCTGGGGGAGTGGCGGCAGACAGGCGATCCAGATGCACCACACAGGCCACAGGAAAGCTAAGTTGGTGAGCTGGAGCGGGCGGGGTGGCTGTGGGAGGCTCGTCTTCCCGCGTCGGCACCGGCAGCAGATGGAGGCAGAGGCACGGGACGGAAGGCAAGCCAAGAGACGCAAAGATGAGCCTCCTGTCGCCGGCCACCACTCTGCCCTGACTCTCAGCTTTCCTGTGGCATGTGCCTCCCTCTGTTTCTGCCTCCGCCTGCTGCCTGGACAGGTAATCACCCACCTGATTACAACACATCTGCATTGCACGGTCGGCCACTTGTGCTCACTGCCTCCTGTGCTGGCCATGCCCACTTACGTTTAGTAGGGCTTATTTTTGGGGTAGGGCTTGTATTAGGCACACTTAAAAATCAGGCTATTTTGGGGTAGGTCCTATTTTCGGGGAACACACAAGATGCCATACAACTTCAGAACTATTTGAGAGCAGCTGAGAGAAGAAGAAGAAATGATATACTGATGATGTCACCTACGTGGGTCATGAAATGTTTGCAAGAAAACCACCAAGCTCAGAGAGCACCAATTCATCCCACAATAAAAAGAAAGGAAACAAAACCTGAAGAAATATGCTTGGGAGTGCATCAAATTTCCAAAGCCTTCCAGAGCATCACAAGGATGGGAGCTACCTGGATTTATTTATTTATTTATTATTATTTATTATTTATATGCCGCCCTTCTCGAAAGACTCAGGGCGGCTTACAATGTGTTAAGCAATAGCCTTCCTACTTCTGTATATATTTTTTATATAACTCTCAAGTAGATTTCACTGAGATAATTTCAACCAAATACTATTTTTTTCAGTGTATCAATAGTATATTTTCTTTTTATGCTTTATATTCAGTATTTTTTTAAAAAGAAATCCTTGATATATTGTTCGTATGTTTAAAGGTGTACATTTGGAATAAATTATAGATTTGAGATTAATCAGTGATTACACTAAAATGGACTGAAATATCTAAATATTCAATTCAGCAGCAGTTATCGTCTGGCAATATTTAGTTCTGAATTGCAGTGGTACTCAACTGCTTTGAAACTCATCAAATTTGGTACTCAATGCATTTTGATGTGTACATTTTGTCCCGGTACTTAGTGCCTAAACTACAACTTACTGATGTTGGTTGACTTGTTATTCACTATTATTCCTTATGGGAAAAAAATTGTTGGTACTCATGGGTTTTGGTATTCATCACGCCTCCTGGAACCAATTAACAATGAGTACTGAGATACTTCTGCATTTTGCAAATACTTCTCAAAAAAACTCTAAAAAACTGGTTAGAAGTTAACCTTGCCATAGGGCTATAAGATCTGACTTACAACAGTCTGAACAACCAGTAGATGTTAGCAGATAATTATTATAGTTTGGTCCTCACTGCTGCTCTCTGTTGATCATCTGGATTTCTGAAGCACTTGTTAGTACTATGAATACTATCTTGAAGAATCTTCCACAACTACTGTGGAAATATTAAATATTAGACAGACGTCATTATAATGCCTGCCTTTATTTTTATTTTTGCCATTATCTTTATTTTCAAGAGAATTTTAAAAAATCTGATTTTCAGCAAAAAGTTTTATGTATAGTTCTGAAGTGTACCTATATTGAAATACTGACTTGCCAAATATTGCATTTATTTTATTAAGTGTTACTGTTATCCAGAATAGAAGTTTTTGTTTCCCTGTGTATGGCAGTGGAGAATCATAGACTATATGCAATCTTATATTAAGTGTGGTCATCACTACTTGCTCTCTTACAGTATGAATTAATCTAAATAATGTAACGTGCTAGTATATCTGATTAAGGAAACAAACAGTTCCTGGATTAGAAGTATCATTTTTACCAAAAAACTAAAACCATGGAAAAATCCCAGATTCCAGCGTGCAGCATAAGATCACTGGTCAGATAACAAGCCAACGAACTTCTGATCTTCAGCCTTCTTGAAATCCATTGTGCTTTCTCAGCTATTATTTGCACATCTGTTTCCTCCATAAAGAGACTATCTCAAATGAGTGTTTTGGTCTAATAAGATGAATAGTTCATGAGTCATTAAAAGCCCTGTTGCATGTTGTAGAACCCATTTATTATCGATTATTTTTGAAGGTGTGAGAGATTAGTGTTTCTACATGTAGGACCTCACATGTGACAAAGGGCTCTCCCAGAAATGAATTAAAATATACATTGCAGATATTTCTGTCAAGCCCCACAAATTCCAATGCTATTGGATATTGAAAAAGTGGTGGATATCAGTCAACCAAGAAAAAGGAACTGAAGAACTCAGATTCTATCTTATCTACCTACAATGCAAGATTGATAAAGCAGCTATTATTTTGACAGATTGATTCATGATAATCAGCTTGGGATATTACTCACACACATAATCACAATGGATCTGTTTGATTTTGACTTCACTTAATGGCTCAGTCCATTAGTTGTGGTTTGTAATGGTTTTAAGTTTAACATTAATTGTGAATGTAATTATCTGAAGTTTATTCAACAAGTATGGTTTAGCATTATAACAACGAGGCACAGCCTCCATTTCTTGATGTAAACTTTGAGGGGAATTTATGTTAGCTAGCAGTATGTTTTGTGTTTTGAAGCCTGTATTTTTATTCATTTCACCGAAGTTAAGAGCAGAGTCTTAAGATAACAGTAGGCATGCACAATCCATGTTCTGTTCCTCTGAAACTATAGGTACCAATTTCCTTGCTCATTCCTTCTTTAGCTTAGGATTAAGGGCTTTTATTGGCACTGGCCTCAACCAAGACATTCTCTAACCTCAATATTGGAGTTTAGAAACACTGGTCAAATCCCAGACCCTGCCCCTGATCATGGTTATTAACTTTGTGTTCTCTTCTTGTTGGGTTCTCTTGGACTTTAATTGAAATAATTCTGGATACACTGCTTGCATTTCTTCTGTTTCCTTGAGTTGGCAGCCTCAATGGAATTAACTCAGTAGAAACAGATGGCCAAGATTTCAGAATAATTATAATATCACTAAAAGCTTTATAATTTGATTAGTGCAGCCTGATGTTCAAAATTTGATTTTCAGTGGTCTTTGAAATTATTCCTAGTCTCAATAAAAAAGAAATGTCAGGATAAAATAAAGCAGTATTTTTCCATCTACAGGTAAGCTATTTTAAGACATTCAAGACATATCTAGCAAGAAAGCATACCTATTTAAGGGTTTTTCTTCAATTACATGACTATATAGTCTCAACATTTGTTTAGGTTTTTTTTGTATGCAATTATACTTCCCTAATAGTGATTCTCTTGTGTTTTCGCCAGCCTACCTGATCTCACAGGATTCTTGTAGTAGGAAAAACAACTGAAATATTAGGTGTTTTTGCTGCTTTGAATTGGCTTTATACCCACACACATACCTCCACACACACATATACACACACACACACCTCATGACTGCTAAGTCATCATTTCACAGATATTTCCTTACTTAAACAGAGAAACAGAATGACAATGGGCAGGTGAAAAAGCAGTGGAAGAAGCAACTTCTGACTTCCTGCTGGCTTCCCCACTGACTTTCTTTGTATGAAACTGGTATGCAACATTGGCAATGATGATTATGTGACCATTGCTGTCTGTTGTGATACAACAGCATTGTAACCGCCACACTTGGCCATATTTCACTCCCATGGGATTCCTTAGGTCACAGATTTTGGACAAATTCTGTAAGTTAGCTGATTTGAAATACATTGTTGTTGCCCTATGATAACATTTTGACCAACTAGGTTACAAACAAATAAACATGAAAGTGTATGTGTATGTATGTATCATTATTATATAATATCATTATTTAGTGTAGATCTTCCACTTGCAATTTTTTTTTGTAGAAATAGAAAGGACAGTTTTCCTGCATACCCATTCATCCTCCTGTGATTTGCTACAAAGGTATCGGCACTAGTTTTATTCCTCATTCCTTCTGTGTATTAAGTGAACCCGCTCTGTAAGAATGGCTACACATTGCAAGGGTGCTTAGTTTTGTCTGTGTCTCCCATGGAAAGCTTCTCTTCATCGTATGCCTTCTGGCTACACTGAAGTACTAAAAGTAATAAAAAATATTAGCTGTAGGCCAAAATCATTTTGTTTTTGCTATCTTGTCTCCAGAATCCTACTTTTCTTTGTTGCTGTTTTCATGAAATTAAAAACATTGATGCTTTGAAAGCACCAGAAAACTTATAATTCTTATGTTGAAACATTTTAAATCCTGTAGAAATCACAAGGGAATTTTAGCATTATTAGAAAACAGATACCTAAATCCCATCAAACCCAACATGCAACAATGGAGTGGGAATGACATTAAATAAGTAACTGAACAATAAAAAACATCCAGTTTTAGACAAATACAAAATAGGATGTTTATAGATTTGTATTTTAATTATAAAGATTTGGAAAGAATCCATGCAGTCAGTGTAGTTGCCACTTTTTTTAACAGGAGCTGAGCACTGCTGTTTCAGATTCTGTTTAAGATTAAAAAATCAAATCTGAATTTATTATGAATTATTGACTTTTCAGGTTTCATTGCCAAGTTTAAAACTTGTTTCTTAGTACTTTCCAAAATAAAGCTGGTTGGCATTACTTATACTTTGGCACTGCTGCTCTGGCCATTTGGCCATCCCAGTATCCTGGCTGTTTGATATCAAGAAGACTTACTTAAATGAAAGATCTGGGCTTTGACAATATTGGTAGACTGAAAAGTTTACTTCAGGAGCTTGCCCAGCTGGGTAAACTCCTAGAGCTGTTCCAGATGGTAATATAGATTCATCAGTGATGACATCCTTATGCGTTTCCATGACAAAGCCAGCAGGCACTTGGAATTGCTCGTTCAAAAGTGTATGACTAAAGTGGACAAAAGCCAGAGCCTTCACATGCATTCAGTGAAAATGCTGTGGAATGACGTGGGGAATCATCTCATTCTGTTACTGGATCTAAATGCATGCCTGGAAGAACCATTGGCATAAGACTTGGTGTTTTGGCATCAGAAATAAAAAACAAATAAGTGATGCTTCTTGATAACTCTGGATTTAAAGAACTTCCAAAAACTTCAGATTCCTTTATAACTGGAACTGCAGAAACTACAAATAGTCCTTGACTTATGATAATTCAGGCAGCAACTGTTTTAAGTTATGATGGCACTGAATGAATTGTAGTTACAACTAGTCATGAGCCCTCTTAGCACCCCCACAGTCACATGATCATAATCTGGGTGCTTGGCAACCCATTTGCACTTACGACTGATTGCCAAATGCCTCTTGATCATGTGATGACCATTTACAACCATTCTCTGGTTTGCCCATAAAGTCAGTGGGGAAGCTGGAAGATAGTGTTGCAAGTTGTTGGGGTAAGTCTCCTCTACCCATACACCATCCCCATCCCCTCTGCACTCCTGCCATATCAGCAACTTTCACATCCCCTCACACCCCCATCCCAACCTATGCTGCACCTCTTCCATGCTCTCGCGCACCCTCCATGGCCCACATTGCACTTCTTGTGCATCCTCTCGCACCCTTCCTTTGCTTCTTGCACATCCTCCCCAACCCTCTTCTCCACGTCTGTGCATTTCCTTGCTTCAACCTCCAGTTGGCAGCAGCTAGTTTCCTTCCTACTGGGACTTGCAAATTCCTACTGGATTCTCCACTGATTTTCTTGTAGGAAGCTGGCAGGAAGTTGCCTCAACAGAAATTCTGATTCCAAATGCCATTGTAACTTGAGAGCTACCTGCCTAGAATAGTAATCCTATGAGTTTTACAGTATGTAATAAGATATTTTTTTTAAGAAAGGACAAAAGGAGTTGTGGAGGGTTTCTACTGAATTAGGGTAACCTGAGGTTCATCATTGAGTCCTTTTCAAGGATGGTGATGTCAGACACTTGCAGGTCGGCCTTAATAATTTTGCTCAGTCCCACAGCATGGTTTCCAGTGTTAACAGGGCTCATTAAAGGAAAGAAAAAAGAGTCAGGAGGCATTACTGATGTTTAAAAATTAATTCTTCCACAATAGTGCAGAAAATAGTTATTATTTCTGAGAAATAATCTCAGAATAGTTTAAAATTTATGAAATTTTATTTAAATGAGTTCATTTAAAAACACATTAAAATATAATAATTCAGCTTCCATTAGAAAATTATATCCTGTAGTATCATAATTCATCTAAGCTGTTCAAGTTAGTTAAATTCAAGTGAAATACAGTTTGGTAACTATCTTATTATACCATTGACCTTATACATGATTACTCTAGAACCTCAAATATTTTTATGCTGGATTCAACATTTATACAGATAGAAGAATTTAACAATGGGTTAACAAAAGTCAAGTCTTGAGGCTCCTTCTGAGGCCCAAGAAGATGGAGTCTGATCTCACTTCTAGTGGCAATATGTTCCAAAGAATTGAGAGGGGGTGCATGGCAGAAAAGGACCCCACCAGCTGAAACTCTTTAACCGATGGGGTCCGCAGCATGCCCCTTCTGCCAGAGTGAGTGGGTCAGGCTAATTCCTAATCCCATTCTTATCCATTGGCATTTTCCAATTGGATTACAGTATTGCAACCCCATTTCCAGAATTTCTGGCAGAAATAGATTTCAAATTATTGAGTCACTGGCACCATGTGCTGGGGGCGGAATAGAAGGACAGAGATACCAGTTGGGTCTTTCCTAAAGTTAGTACTCCTACTCATCCCCTTGAGGACTAGAGGACTAGGCTAGGCGATATAGATGTGCACACAAGGACAGAATGAAGGAGGTAGCATGCTTTGGTGAGGGCATTCAAATTCTTCCACGTTCTGTTCTGGGAAGTTTCAGGTGAGCAAACTTGAAGTTGATGGAAACTTTGGTACACATATTCTATCACTGAGACATCAATCCAATTTAAAGAGTAAGGAGCAGAAAATGGGTGGGATTCTACTGTTTTGGACCTGTTCTATAGAACTGATTGTTATGATTCTGCGCAGTTCGGAGAACCGGCAAATCATACCCCTGGCTGGCCCAGCTTCTCTCCACCTGCCCCTCCCCTCCTCACCCAGTCAGTTCTTATCATGCATCCGCAACATCGTGTGCATGCCCGACATCGCTGACGGCGTTCTTCCCCACCCAGTCACTCCTTAAAGTATTCCATTTTTCCCCTCCTGATGATCAGCTGTTCCTATGATCAGCTGTGCTGGGATTTTCCTTGCTGTCTTACTGATTCACCCAGAAGGCTTCCCTAAGGCTCAGGAAGGCAAAAAAATGGAGGTGGGCGCAGCACCCTCCCCCCGGCTTCATTTTCTTCCTTCCTGGGCCACAGGGAAGTTTCCTGGGAGCAAAATCATCCCCCCCAAGAAGGCTTCCCTGAGGCCCAGAAGGCCCCAAAATGGAGCATGGGGGGTGCTGCATGCCCCCTCCAGGCTCCATTTTTTTCCTTCCTGAGCCCCAGTGAAGCCTGGGAGCAAAAACAGCCCCCCAGGAGGCTTCCCTGAGGACCAGACGGCCCCAAAATTGGGGGGTGCTGCAAAAAAGGCCACACCCACCCAGTCACATGGCCATGCCCACCTAGCCACGCCCACAGAACCAGTTGTTAAAAAAATTGAATCCCACCCCTGGCAGAAAAATACCCATAGACAGGCAAAGTCAGGACAGGAACTAAGCATCAATTACAAGAGAATGAGCAAGAGGTGTAACCCTGAAAATACATTAATTCTGCACCAAATAGAAGTCTGTGATCACAAATTGATCGCTCATATAACCCTTTATAAAAAATTTTTGAACTACCTGCTCTCAAGAGAGGTTTTTAAATACTCTGCTTTCAGGGAGTATAAATGCTCTACTTTCAGAGAGTATTATATATATACCTTAGCACTACCTGCTGCTCATTAAGGCTTAATTAGCCAAAAAGATATGGAGTACGGTGGCTAGGGTGGGATTGAAGATCAGCAAGCCTGCATTCGAGACCCAAGTGCTGCTGCATGGCAGGTTGAGCTCCCATAATTCGCTCCAACTCCTGCTTGACCTAGCAGTTCAAATGTGTGCAATTGCAAGTGGGCAGATTGATAGTACTTTGCTGGCACATTAACAGGGACATGAAAGGAGTCCCCACCAGGCATCCTCCAGAATAACTGTGATCTCAATTGATAATTCTTTCAACCCAGGAGGGCCTTGGTGCTTCTGACACAAACAGGAGTAAGCCAAAATGGGCGTTGGTAGAAGTTACTGTGAACGCCCTTTCTATCTATGCTGCGAGAGAGCCCAGGATGGCTTGACTCCTTCCTATGATGTCATAGCTGAGTCTGTACTAAGATATAAAAGCCAGCTTCCGGGAGAGACCCCAGCTTTGGCGAAGATACTTGAGAGACTGAAAGGTGTCTCTGAAAGCACAAACGAATACAGAAATATGACTTACCCTCTCCGGACGAATCAAGGGAGGGGCTGGTCTCTCTCACAGCATGGATAGAAAGGGCGTTCAGGGTAACTTTTACCAACGCCCATTCTCCTCCATGCTGCATCAAGAGCCCAGGATGGGACATACCAAAGCTTGCATGTCCATGGGCAGGTCCTCGTCCAGCTCATCACATCGACTGTGGAACCACTCGTTGAAGCACCCATCTGCCGAAGGCTGCAGTTGCTATGGCAAAGGAATCCAGACAATAGTGTCTGATGAAAGGAGACGGGGGATGTTCACGTGGCCGCACGAAAATCTCCTCCAAGGATACTTGGGTTGCCCAGGCAGCAGAAGTGGCCGCGCTTCTGATAGAGTGCACCGTCAGACCTCGGGGAACCGGAAGGGCTGCAGCTTTGTAGGCCTGCTCAATGCAAGACCTGACCCACCTGCTAATAGTAGAAGAGGCCTTGTGCCCC
>JANHFN010005669.1:315455-326393 GCA_032468175.1 Toxicocalamus goodenoughensis
TGTACACCGCCCCGAGTCCTTCGGGAGAGGGGCGGTATAGAAATCCAATAAATAAATAAATAAATAAATAAATAAATCTCGGGTTGCATTATAATAGCAAGACTGTTTTGTGACCATGTTCTACAGGCAGACTGGAGGTGACAATATTATTTACTTTTGTTGCTGAGGGTCCAAAGAGGGAATAAATTGCTATTGATTTTTGGAACATTATAATGAAGTGTCTTAATGTCAACAGAAGAGCTGGGTGGCAGGACAGCAGGAGAGACTGTATGGAGACTGCTTTTTAAAGTGAAATATTGTTTTCTTCTTTAAACTATTCATATCTTTCTTTTGCCCCTCTCACCCTCCCCTTCCCATGTCCCTATAAGAAAACTTAACAGGATGTAGTATTTCTGTTATGAATAAATGACATTCCCTTTTAAAAAATGAAATTACTAGAATTAGTGATTAATTCTGTAATCATAATCACCCACCAGAATGACAGTGTATATTAGCTATTTTATTTGAGCCAATTTTCCATATATATCGGCATTGTAAAAATAATTGTTTGCATGAAGGAATGCTGCTGATATTCTTGTGGAAGGTATTAACTACAATATGGATAGTAGGTTTACACGTTCTGTTCTTTGTTTTTGTTCTTGCTTGTACACATTACCATTTGCAAACAAAACAAAACAAAGCACCCAGCCTTCATTTCTTTCCATTTTCCATGAATCTTTCCCCTTTTGCTTCTTTTATTCTAACATCAGCTTTTAATTTTGGTTATAGCTGCACTACTGTGTACTGGCACCTGCTGGGAGAGATATATATGAAACATCTACAATTATCCCATACTGTTTAATGGTAGCCCTTTTCCTTGAGTTAATCATGCATATCCTGTTCAGTAGTTTTGAGATGAGTCATGTTTCTGAACTTCCCTTGAGGCCCTTTGCTGTCATTTCTTTCAAAAGAGGTGAACTGCATGGCAGGTTTCCTGGAACTCACAAATTAATCAGAATGCTGTGGTAAATTTGAATGTTTCAGATGACATTTAAGTTGGTTGCTTCAAAAACTGTATACCCCTTTGGTCTGATTTCCCCCTCCCCCCCCAAAAAAAAAATATTTAGTTGCTTTTTTGCACATGGCACTGAGGATGCAGTCATATTTGAAATGAGTTTGGCAGCAAGGATGTCCATGCTCAGAAAAACCTGAAGAATGGATAGGGGGTAAACAAAACATGTGTCAAGGTTCCAAGTAATACATCCCCATCAATGAGAACTCCAAGACAGGCATATTCCTCAAAAAACATTTTATTAGGACATATCAAATTGGCACAAACTTGATGGAAAACCGGCTCTAAGTTCCCGCTGGTTTTACACCCACTTAAAAGTAAAACTTTGTCACTTCCTCCCAGAGTTTCATGATCCAATCAGCATCTAGTCCAGTTGCTAGGTGACCTCAGTCTCCACC
The DNA here is from genome assembly GCA_032468175.1 of Toxicocalamus goodenoughensis. NCBI lineage: Eukaryota > Metazoa > Chordata > Lepidosauria > Squamata > Elapidae > Toxicocalamus > Toxicocalamus goodenoughensis. The sequence continues at coordinate 316,905 of JANHFN010005669.1, forward strand.
TTTCGAACATCTGCACGAACGTCCTTGATTCCCAAGGGAAATAATTTTATTTAAGGCTACAACACCCCAGCTGCCTCTACACCCCTTCTCCCTGGCCCCTTCGCTCCAGGCTGTGTCAGCCCTGAAGCAATGCAAAGAGAGACTTCCTTAGAGGAAAGCTACAAAAAGAAAATGGCCAAAGTTAGGCCAGCTTCAGGGTTGACTCCTTCTTCTGACTGTTATTTGTAGAAAGCAGTTAATCAACAAAATCTCTGGAGAATTTGCTTGCATCTTTCCAAATTTTTACTTTTTAGCACCAGCCTTATGACAAAGGCATTGAGATGTGTTATTTTTCCAATACATTAAGGATTTCTTTTTCTTCTCTTTTTTTTCTTCTTGTCTGCAACTGATGTCTTAGCATCACATTTCTCATCAGATTAGCCTTTTCCATAAGGGTACAGGCAGACCTCGACTTATGATGAGAATTTTGTCCAACATTTCCTTTGTTAAGTGAGACAGTTGTTAAGTGACTTTTGTCTCATTTTACCACCAGTTTTTCAGTGAATCACTGCAGATGTAAGTTCCTAACACTGTTGTTAAGTGAATCTGGCCTTCCCATTGACATTTCTTGATAGAAAGTCACAAAAGGTTATCACATGACCCAAGACACTACAACGGTCATAAATATGAGTCAGTTACCAAGAATTTGAATTTTGATCATGTGACCATGGGGATGCTGCAATGGCATAAGTGTGAAAAATGGTCGTAAATCGCTTTATCAGTGTTGTTGTAACTTTCAATGGTCACTAAATGGATTAGATTAATTTAGAGAAATTATGGCAGAAACATGATCCATGATTTAAGATTTTACCTAAATGCCCTCTACAGAATTAATTTGTAATGTAAAAATAAAGGTAAATAATGCTGTCTGATTTCAATGTGATTGAATTTAATCTCATCTCAGGAGATATTATTTGTTTATTGAGATGAGCATCCTTATAAATTTAGCAAATAAATAAATATGGCTGACTTCTTTAAGTGGCACGATATCACTGGATTTCATGCCAGAGCACTAAATTTAGGATACATTTTAAAACATATTTTTTAAAATAAATTTGCTAATATTGAAATTTTACTTGGTTAATCATTGCTCTCCATCCTGAATTCACATATAGTAAAACATGAAAATATATGCTATCTTTTTTATCCAAGTTGGAAGTTTGTTATATTTTGTTTTCGTAGGACATTATTCGTTAGAGACTTTTTGTTGTTATTCACAATAGTTAAATATTTGGTTGGTAAGATAACAATTTGTGTGATATATGTAAATACAGGCAAGGTACAGAAAGGATAAGGAAGAATATGGATTTTACATGGACCAACAACAATTAGATAACATTATTCAAGGAACAGAGAAAAAAACGATATCTAAACTATGTAATTTTCTTTCTTTTTTTTAAATAAAGTTTTATTTGGGTTTTCACACACAAAATACAAGTAAAACATCTTTTTTGAAAATAGCATGGTCCCGGGTTGAACTTCTTTATACAGACACAAAACTCAATTTCATGCTCCTTTTTGTATTCTATTCCATATTTTATACTATTTTACATTTTCTATATAGTTTTTCCCTTCTTTTAATTTTCTCAATTTAATTTTGATTATCTCATCTCAATTCAAATTGAGTTCTCCTGAAGATAAGGCTGAGTTTTTAATAGGAATACATGTTCCCAGAGAGGGGGAAAGCTATTTGTCTTTCAGTTAGTCTTGCCTTAGAAGTCAGGGTGATCTAGCTGTAATATTGCCATGATTGATTCAGCTGATATGGCTGGCTAAGCAGGTATGCCTTTCCTTGTTCATTGCTCCACGTGTGTCCTTCCCAAAGCTGTGCACTCATCCCAGACAGTGGGAGAATGACCATCCCAGGTAGAAGGAGTACTCTTCTCCATCATAATATTGCCCTCCTTGTTTGCTCCTAGCATCTGTTTCTCAAAGGCAATGGAAAACAAAAACCTAGTAAAAATCAGTTCCAACCAGAAATCACTCTCATAATCTGACCCCTATGAGAATAGACTCACATGCCTACTTCATTGGCAAATTGGAAATCAGTGATACTTCCTCCCCATGTGCATGCATTAAATGGTTCTAAAATGATGGTTTTCTCCAGCTCTTAAAACACATGACTTGCTGAAAGACATTTTTGCTTGTTTATATTGAAAAATTATTATTTTGATGGGTAAATACTAATTGTGCTTCCAGGAAACTGCATCTCTTTCACAAAGCTTCTGAAACTCTGACCTAGAGGTTTGCAATGAAACTCACAGATTTCCTTCACAGTATAATAAGTTGGTTCTTCCTAGCCATAAAATAAGCACTTATGGAGAAAAAAGAGAAAGAAAGAAAAACAGACTTGGAAGAAACTGGAACAAACTTCAGGAGCTGGTATATGTGCTTGGGTATTATCCATGACTACAAAGAAGCACAGTGTGTTGAAAACTTTTTGGAAATTCAGAGAATCTTCAGACATTCTTTCTTCACAATGAAACTTGCTAATAATTTGACAAGGGCAGAGGAGAATATACATGTACAGATGCACACACACACACAAACATTCAACATTACAGAAGTTACCTATATAAATTCTGTTGTTTGCTGTCTTGTATAGGAATGCTTTTTGGAGTGGGGAAGCAAAATATTTTTATATATGATTATAATAATGGAATTATTGACATGGGTATATTTAAAAAATACTCACAGGGGTTTCAATTAATGAATTAATTTGAGAAATTCTGCAAAATGCCCACAGTGATCTGTAAGTAGAAATCCAAATAAATGCAAAGTTAGTCTTAAAGATATTGATCTAGTATGAAAACTTTAACAATATATGAGATTGTCTCATTAGGAATATTGATTGGTTTTAGGACATATTGCCTAATTATTTTGTTTAATTATTTCCTTATTAGGACTTCCTTGTCAATTGCATCAAGCTGGCTCTCTACTTACTCTAGTCAATTTCATTCTGCCTTTATTCATGGTAGGCAATCCAACTTCTTCAGCAATAATTTGAAGTTATAACGATGCTGTCCTTCAGTCATGTCATCAGTAGTATAGTCAGTATGGTTTGTATTGTTCTTGACTTGTTTTTCTTTTGTTTCAGTCTCTTGCAGAGCAAAGCAGAAGACAGGATGACAAGAGAGTAAGCAGGCACACAATGGGGAGCACATATTGACAGCAATGTGCTGGCACCAGAAGCTGCAAGCGATGACATGCCATGACAAAATTTTACAATGCATCCATAGAGACCTACTCAAATACCTTCCAAAACTATATTATGAAAACTTCAGTCTATCTTATTCGTACAGTCACTTTGATATTAATGTCCTTGATTATTCGTCATGGCAGCAATTAGTAGAAGGGGCTTGGATTGCAGCAACTCTGCCTGAACATACATAGCAGAGTGGACAGACAGAAACAATGGAGAAAGGTGGTCCCTTCTGTAATGGGTCCTAGCAATGAAGCCAATTGGCAGTTAATGAAGTTTGAGGAGGAGGCATGACACATGGGCAGATAATGAAATGCCTATTCCTTTTCATACTGCTGCATTTCAAACCAACTTTACCTTCCTAATGGTCTTCAAGGGCAGCCCTATATAGAATGCATTAATCAGCTTGTTCCCAAAACAAGCACCACACAGCCTTCTTTTCCGCCTAAAAAGGATTTAGAATAATAATAATGTAGAAGGAAGCTTGCTACATAAAGACCAGGAGCTTCCAAGCTCATGAAAGCAAGCATGTCATCTGTGGATAACCCAGCAATATAGAAAGACATTCCCCCATTGTGTGGGGGGAAAACTTTGGATATGGGATAGATTTGGATAAATGGCAGATATTATGGACTAGAAATTATAAGTTAACTATGTCAATGGCCTGTAAAGAGAATTTGTATAAGATGTTTTACAGGTGGCACTTACCCCCAGTGAGAATTGCAAAGATGTTTAAAGATAAATCGGCGAAGTATTGGAAATGTCATCAGATACCTGGATCATATTACCATATGTGGTGGACATGCATTGATGCTAAAAAATATTGGACTAGAATGCACATGTGGTTGGAAGAAATGATAAAACAACACATAGGTTTAAAACCAGATATATTTTATTGGGAATTTTGCCTGAAGGTTACAATAAAGAGATATCGTACTTGATTATCAATGTATTAACAGCAGCTAGAATTGTATTTGCACAAAATTAGAAAAATTAGAAAATTCCGACGAAGAGGAAATAATTAAGAAAATAATGGAATGTGCAGAAATGAGTAGATTGACAATGGCAATTAAAGAACAGGAAGAAAAAAGATTATTATAAAATTTGGAATCTATTCTATGAATGGCTAGATAGAAGAGTAAGAAATTGAAATATGTATTGATAGTATAATATATTACAATTGATTGAATTAGATTGAGTAACAAAATGAATACAATTTAAATAAAGATGAAATATATTCTTGAAAGACAATAATTATAATGTTAATGATAATATAACAATTATCATATATTGATTAGAATGGTTATAAATATAAATAAGTAAGAAATGTATGATAATATAATTATGAGCACAAGAGATATGTACCCAGCCGACACACTGTTGAACAGAAAAATGGTTTTGTTTGTTTGTCTTTGTCTTTGTTACAAAATAAAAAAGCTTTTCAAAAAAAGAAGGGAAAGGATGTTCTTTCAGGCAACCAATAAGTGAGTTTAGCTTCCCCCTGCTCCTGCCCAAATTATCCATAACCCTGACACTGGAGTTGATGGAAAAAATGTTTCTTATCCAATTGCTTCATTTCAAACAAAAGCATCAGCACTCAAAGTCCAGTATATAAAAGAAGCAAAAGCTTTCAGCTGATGGGTGTAATTGACTGTAAACTATAAGCAACCTAATCTCTTGACTTCTGAATTAGTGACCCCGGTTCTTGGAGAAGTAGAGAAGAGACCAGACACCTTTGCATTGTCAAATGGATTAGTGCATGGTCAATAAAATTGCTTCTAGAGCCAAGAAAACTACAGGGCTAGGGATGTGTCTATTTGTCAGTGTGTTTGTGTGTGTGTGCATGTGTGAGTATTTGTATTTTTTCATTCAAAGATGCAGACAATGTCTGTAGTGAAAGCACTGTAGTGTAAAAGACAACTGGAATGTGCCTTGAGCGTAGACAAAAGAAATGAATAGTCCTCCACAGCAGCAGATGTTTCTGGACAGACAGGGAAACAACTGGTTTTTCACTATTTGACAAAATGTCATTGCAGCAAAACAAATAATAATTTATAGCTATGGATCTAGAGGGGATTCATTTTCTTCCTCTAAAAATGAAATATAGATATTAAACGGAGTTGAGCTTGCTAGGACTACTGTAGGCTGATTATCATTCATCACTAGGTAAATAATTTTTCAGCAGCTTACTAGATCAAACTGTGAGGTGGAGTAGGGGTAATAACTGATAGACCAGTGAGTTCTAGTCCCAGCGTAGGTATGAAGGTCACTTTAGGCTAGTCATTCTCTGTCAGTATAACCCACCTCATAGAATTATTGTTATGGGGAAAATAGGAAGAGGAAGGCATATTAGGTATGTTTACATATACCACTCCAGTATCTGATTTTTTTTTCATACAACCAATGTTGTGCTTCTATGGTTAGATGGCCTAGATATTGGTCCCTGAATTTAGATCCTTTTAACATTCATATTTGTTTGACACTTGAGTACTAACTCAGGATGGGGTGAGTTTTCATCCTTTGCTCCAGCTCCTGTCAGGGACATGAAAGGAGCCCTCAATTGGGCATCTCCCAGGCAATAGTGATGTCACTGGCTAATTCTTTCAACCCAGAAGCACCTTGATGCTTTTGGCATGAGTACAATGTGAATAAAGGCAGAATATAAACAAAATGGTAATATAAAATATAACAATGTAATCTTACCCAGACTTAACATTAGAGTAGGCACTAAGAAAGCTGTGGCCAGAATTGAATTGTAGTCCACCAGCACTTTTTTGGGGGGTGCAAAAGTTCCCAAAATCAGTGAAATGAAAATCTTTGAGAAGAGGGTTAAAGGGGTTAGAATTGCAAAAACCTGAAACTGATTTTGTGTGGCCCTCGAGATGATAGAAATTGTGCACATTTGAAGAGTTGAAGAATGCAACCAAAATGATCAGGGACTCAAATAGTTTTCTGAGAGGAAATAGTGGAACATTTGGAATTTTGTTGGGAAAAAAAACATCTAAAATGTTGTGTTGTTACAGTATATAAAACTATGCCCATGTTTGAGATAGAAAATATACTTTTCTGCTTATTCTGAAACTTTGGGACCAGCAGATATTCAATGAATATGATTGAAAGGATATTTAGAACAGACATTAAGAAAACACTTCTTTATATAGCACATGATTTTTTTTAATGGAATTCATTATCTGAAGACAGTAATAGCCATTTAATCAGCAACTTTACAAAAGGATCAGTTTCCATCTTTTCCTGGAAAGCATTGAAGAGTCATGTAGTTGGCTACTTTGAGAAAGAAAATGCTGAAGTCAGATGGGCCTTGGCCTAATAAATTATTCTTATGGGGTTTTTTTGGGGTTTTTTTTGAGCAAGAATCAAATTACTTCAGATTATAATGTTTTGCAGTAGATTCCTACATTGGTAGAAATTAGATTAGATATTTATTAAAGCTCCTTCAAACTCTTATCATCTGTTATTCTGTGGTTTAATATCTACCCAACAATGAAATTCACTTTCTTTTAAATTTGCAATTACATAGAAAAATCTGTCTTTTAGTGTTGTTGGGAATTAGTTTGAAAGGAAGAATATTCTTATTCTGGGCTGCAGGCTCTTCTTAGCAAATGAGAGTAAACAGAGGGGGATATATATTTCCCAATTAACCTTATTTTGGCCTCCCAGCATGTATGAAAATCTGTTTTATACAATCTTATGAACACTAGAGGTCTATTTTTGTGGAATTCAACATTTCCTAATTGATCATTCATCTAATGATAAGTCAAGATGCTTCTTGTCACTAGGCATTCATATTTAACTATTAATAAATCTAATAATAAATCTGGTACTCATTATCATACTGAACATGACTTGTTTTGTTTTCTTTTAATTTCTTTCTGAAAAATTATCCTGATTTTTGCTTAAAAACCAATCTGTTTTCCCAAAATAAAATTTGGTTTAACATACAGGCATACACACATGCCATACTGTTTTCTTACTGTGGAAAGACAAGTAGTGAAATGTTCAAGAGCTATGGTAATGGAATGCACTTGTAGAAAGTAAAACTGAATTGCCTCCAGTACTTATATCTATGTAGTACATTAATTATAAAAATGTTTCATATTTGAAAATAGAAAGAGGCTGTTATAAAGACTGTAAATTACTTTCTTCCTTTAGTAGATAGTGGAAACCATTCCATTTGAAGATTTCCATTTACTGTGTGAGGCTTTATTTATCCAGCATAAAATAAGTTCACTGCATTCCAAGCCAGATAACAGTTGAATGTTATATTTAACATTCTCAACATTCATACTCTTGCCTATGGTAATGTTTGTTATTTCTTCTACAATCAATGCATTCACACAGAGACCCAATTTCTTTTCTGGAATTTTTAGATATTGTCTTATACAAAGTTGAATTGTTTCATGATCTAATTCTGGGATGTCATGACCCTGGTGGACACTGACTCTGAGGAAGAGGAGGAACAGCCAACAGGGAGTGGGAGTGTGGCTCCAGAGGTGGTGGAGGAGGCTGGGGAAGGGCAGAGGCCAGCTGAGCAGTCAGAGGAGGATCCAGGCCCATCCCCTATCCATCCTAGGTCACGCAGGGAGGAGAGGATCAGGGAAAAGCGAGGTCTACTCAAGAGGAGATTACCATGATCCTCCTCGTGGCTTGCAGGTGGGAGCTATGTATATAAGTTTGCAACTGCGCAGTTAGAATTGCTGAAGTCAATTAGTGTCCACCTTGAAAGAGGCTTATCTTTGCTGGCTTTCTTCCCATGGACTTTTCTTGGTTATTTTCCTGGAGTTTATAATTACTTATCTTGGCTTGCTTTGGAACTCTCATCAATGTGGTTTGTTTTGGTTTTCTGTTTGCCTCCTTATTTACTTTTGTGACTTTAAACTGTGCCTTAAAAAACAGTGAAGTTAAGTTGAAGGCTTTACCGGACTTTAATATGTTTTGGGTTTTGGGTTATTTTGAGAGACTACGGGTCATCACAGCTGTGCTCTAGCAAAAAGACATAAAGCACAGGAAAGAGTAGGGGCAGGCGGGCGGGCCCACATGTTTGTCGGGGTGAACTGGTTCAGAACCAGCTGGTCATCGGAACAAGGGGCTTGTCGAACTGGTATGAACAGGGAGAATCCCACCCCTGGTCTTGCACACATTTCACTAGTTTGGAGGTTATGGTGGAATATATTTGCCTTATGCAAACATAGGAATGATGGAGGAAAAAAGAAAGAAAGGTTTCTTTAATTTTAATTTAATTTCGATGGCTGCCCAAAGCCATTTCTTACCTGCATTCATCTGTACTTGTAACCTGGTGGGGTGTGATGGCCAACAGCCACCTCATCACAGTCAGCTGCAGTATCTGGTATACTGAGTCATAGGTATTGCTGTGCAATGAGTTAGAGAGAGGGGGGGCATTTGGGAGATAATTCTCAAAATTGCATTTGTTTTTGCCAACTCAATCTTGCTGCCATAAGATGATTTTTATATTAGCAGGGAACAATGTGTAAAAACTCTAGGAAACTCAAGTACCGCAGGGCAAAAGAATCCATATAATCTCATCAGCCACAGGAAGCAGCACCCAGCCAAGTGAATTATAGGTATTAACCTCAATTCAGACTTCTTTTATTTGTTTGATCTTATTAGCAGATGGTGAGGGCCAGCATTTTTACTCAGGCTTCATGCAGATGTGTTGCTTCCCACCCTAATTCATAAAATGACACTCTTGAGCATCCTCACATTTTCTCAGGAATGTTTCCATTTGTCTCCAGTTCTCTGGAGTCTAAAAAAACTGAGTGTATTCAGAAACTCATTTTGCATGTTTCAAATGATGCTGTCCTACCCTCTAGTGTGCAGTGCAAAAGAACATCAGTAGCACAAAGGTTGTGCAGACAGGCTCACACAGTGTGATTTATTTGGATTTGGCTCTGCATGGTGCATGGATTGAGGCAATGTATGAGGCATTATGAGTCACTGTATGAACCAGGCTACTGTGGCTAAGGTCACATATTCTACTAAGCCAGCCATTGTGGTCTGGTTCACAAGTAACAGCAAGCTATAAACCATGGTTAACAAACTACAGTAGCTGTGTTCACATATCCTACTAAGCCAAAATTTAACAAATCACATTATGGAGATTCTCAGCCATCCAGGTCATGGTTGTCCCAAAGGTGTTTTTTTCAAGAGGCAACTGGACTTCCTGGTTTTTCTTTGAAGACATTTTGCTTCTTATCCAGAGTTGAAGAAGC
>JANHFN010005669.1:329538-343744 GCA_032468175.1 Toxicocalamus goodenoughensis
AGGCAATGCGCGCCCCCCCCTGCCCCCTTTGCATGAGCATGCAATTCCCCCGCCGCCAACCCTTTACCTGCACTGCACTCCTCCCAGATGATTTTCAGCCACTTTGAGGCTTTTTTCAGCCTCTCAGAGGCTTGAGGGAAGCCTCTGTAGCATTTGGAGGCCGAAAAATGGGCCCGTTTCATCACTTCCGGTATTTCCAGAAATACCCTCTGATTCCTCAGCGCACCCTTCCTTTTACAATGTCTCATGAACAGCTTGCAGCTTCCAACAGGAATTGCAGATGTTATGTTTTGGTTTGTTTGTTTGTTTTGTGTTTGTTATTATATCAGGAGTTGCCAAAGTCTGTTTAAAATTTAAGGGTTTAAGGGTTCTAGATTCTAAGATCAATAAGAATATAAGCCCATCCAATCTAATTGGGAAAATTAGATTGGATGGGCTGATTGTAAAATGAGGCCTACATTTTTTACTATATCTGGAGGAGAAAGATATGATATTTTCTGTATTAAAAAAAAACACAAAGTGTATCATCTTTTGATAAATGTGTTTTTCTCAGTTCTAAAGTTTTTATTAGCTGCCTACATTTGTGGAAATAAAATGAGCACATATTGGGCATTTCTTTTCTCTCTTCCTATCCTTTTAGAGCAAAAAAGCTTTTTCTGTGATGTAGTTTTTATTTCTCAACAGTAGTCCATTAGTTATTTTTTTTAAAAAAATAAACAAAGCTACCTAGCTACTGCCTGCTTTCCAATAGAGGAAAAATAAAACAATTTTCATTTTTTTCTTTAAAAATGTTTCTCTGTAAGATATAGCGCTGCTAGTCTCAGTAGATTTCATGGAGACATTTGCTCAGTAATCTTCATGTTGGTTGTACTTCTAAGTATTCTGTGATTGATATGTTTTATACTTTCAGTTGAAAAGTAGGCTAAAAATAAATGGCAAGCTGATAGATTATCTTTGGTAGGTCTTTGTTTAGAGATAAAACTTTTTTTTCAATTTAAAAACTGAAATTCCTTAATAGTGGATGTTTGGGTTTTAGTATTTGTGTGTTCATTTGGGGGGAGATTTCAGAAATTTTAAGGAGTTTCAGAAGCATTCAGTACCGGTATTTCACACTTCTGCATGAATTAATCACCCATTATGCATTTTTACTGCTCCCTCCTCCAAAAAATACAACCAGAGGGTTAAACCTTCACCTCCCCCCTTTGTAAGTTGCTGGACTGGAAAAGGGATGATGATGAGCCTAAATATGATCCTCAGGTTTGATGTAAATATGATACCTTGATCTAAAATCTGTAGCAATATTTGTAGCAAAATATTCTACATTTTTACCTGCCCTCCTGCCTTTTCAGGAGTGCTGAATCCATTGCCTGTATCCCATTCTGTGTCCAAACTTTGTATTTTGGTTTCTTGCCAAAAATGCTCTCTTTGTCCCTCTCTCTCTTCCCTTTCTTTTGTTGCCTCATGCCTTCCCTTGAGGGCCCCTTTTGCTTACTAGTTTCCTCTTTGCATTCAACACATCTTATATTCACCGAAAGGGCCACCTAAGCCTTTGTGACTACTTCATTGCTTCTTTCAGGAATCTAAATGAAAGCATCTCCAACTGATGGCTGTTCAATATGTGCTTGAATAAATCAATGAAAGGGAACCCATCACTTCCTTAGGTAAATGGTTTCACTACAAAGCTGCTCTTCTGGTTGGAAGATTTTTCTTAACACTCCACATCCTAGAATGTGCTTTCCTTTATTCCATGTCCTGTTTTCTGAGATCATAAACGACATGTTTTGCCCTTTGGTGTTAAATCCTTTCAAAGTTACTATCATATTTCTTATTGATCATTTTTCTTAAGTCCAAACATGCCAATTTCCCTCAGTCTCTCCTCCTAAGACTTAGTTTCCAGTGCCCTGGATGCTGTCAATGCTTTTATCTAAACCTGTTCCAGTTTCTCTAAATATTTCTTAAATGTGGCACTTATGCAAACAATGTAGAATATAATGGAATTATTACTTCCCACGATCTGAAAATGCACTGCAGATGATGCACCAAAAATAAACTTATATCCTGTTCCAGTTTTATAAGGAACCATTGGTTTCTATAGCAGTTCCGCCAATTGTATAGGAATCATTACAGACACATTTATTATTTTTCATATCATGGCAGAATAATAAGATGCAAAGGAACACCATAATGTGTATTCTATAAAGCTGGGTAGACAAAATAAAAGGATATGTATACCTGTTAGTCTTTTTCTATATGATTCAAATCAAACAAGGATTGACATGACATCTTTTGGTCAGATGGTAGCATAAAAGTCACAACTCACAAAATCCTTTTTTTTCAAAAGCGACCTTTAAAAATATTTATTTTGATAACATACTATTGGAGTAGTAGAGTGAGAGAGTTTACCAGCATCTAACACACACACACACACACACACACACATCACAGAAAAGAATTTGGATTTTTCTCCCATAAATCCTACTGCAATTGCCACTCTTTTTTGTATGTAAAAATAAGGTGTTATGAATGTAGTTGAACACCACAGGAGTTTTTATACAGATATCGTTTCTTCATTATTTTCCCTCTGCTTTTGTTCTCTTCCTAAAATTATTTCTTTTACTAAATGCTTAGATTGATTTTTATGTGAAATGAAGATAAATAAGACAGATGTGAAGCTAAAATAATAGAAAATGGAAAATATTAGTCAATTGGACTATTCATCTTTCAATAAATTGCTTGAATTGGCTCATTAGTTAAGAAAATAGGGATTTGCATTTTCTTAACTAATGCAATAATTTTTGGGAATAGCAGGTCTATAAATGATTTGAAGCACAAGGGTAGGATAATAGACTTCTTGTTTCCTGAAATAATTTAATGAATTTAATATAAAAATTGTTATAAGATGCGCGCTTATATAAATGTTTTATAAAATAAAATAAAATTCAAACATTGCAGTGATAGTAATTTAAGTGTTTTATACATACAACATTAATGTAATGTTAAAGAAGGAAAATTCAACTGGTGCTAAATGAATGGAAAGGTTCATGATAGTCAACATATCTTGCATGTATGATGTCCTGGATTAAATTCCCAGCATACCAGCTAGAGGAAATTTGTAGCAATTTTGGTAATAAAGCTCCTTTAGATCTGATGGAACTACTCACTGCTAATCAACTGTATAGTTGGTGCTCATGTAAAGGCATTTTACTAAATTCAGTCTGTAAACACTATTTACAAGAGTCCTCTATATAATTAGGTGTCAACTCAAGTAAGTGCTATGTTAGATCAGAGTAAATATTTGCCTAGTCTAGCATTCTATTATAGTGGTCAAATAAATGGCAAAGGGAGCCCCAAAGCAGATATTTTAAAACTACTTCAATATGATACTGAGGCTGCTATTGTAAACTTTATTAATAGTAGTTCTATTATTTTTCACTTCCAGTCATCATTGTCTGAAAAAGGTCAGATATATTAAGAAAGGTTGGATTAATCAGAATTTTTCACAGTGTGACAGTATGTCACGAACCAGGGCTGGCTGTCATCCTGTCATTTCAGCTTGCAAACATATATGCTGTTCTATTTTAGTTGATAATAGAAGTTGGGAGTGAAAGAGATAATAAATGTTCTCACAGAGTAACTTTTTCATAGGAAAGGGGATTCTGGCAAGGAAGGATAAGAAAGCTGAAGGTTATAGAAAGACTGGGAGAAGGAAAAAGTGGTTGTTGATCATAGGCAATTTTGAATTCCTGAAACCATATTAATTCCAGGACAGAATCTGGAGAAGACCACTGAAGAATTTTATATGTTTGAGGATAGCTTAAAGCATGGGTGTCAAACTCATGATGTCACATTGCCATCATATGATGTATCATGATGTTTTCCCCTTCGTGGAGCTGGATTGAGCGTGGCCTGTGCATGATGCATCCAGTCCGTGGGCCGCCTGTGTGATACCCCTGGCTTAAAGACTATGAAAGAAAGAAACATTTTTAGGGGATACATATGATTTCCAGGGGACTCTGACAAGAACAAAAAACTAATTTGTCTCCCTGAGAAGAATGCCAGCCAGTCTAATTATCCCCCTTACTTAACTCAAGGTAGGAATTTAGAAATAGTAGACAGTGCAAAAGTTGCTATCTGGGAATCAGTTTTCATGAACCTGCATACATTTACAATACATGCATTAAACTCCTGTCTTGAGATTCTCACAGTAGGTAGAGTGAGTAATTATTTCTCTCAGATGAAGACTTTAAATAGAAGACTAAATTAATGATCACTAGAATGACAGATGATAGACTCTTGTTGACAACTTTTGGATTTCTGACAAGATCAATGCTGTGATCAGTAAAGTATGGCCTGAGAAGTGCAATTAGAGTGTGAAATCCAAATAAAATTCCTTCCTATAGGAAGAAATAATCGTGTTAATGGACTAATTGCTAATTGTTAATAGATTAGTTAATTAGCCAGTTGTAACCCCTTCATGATTTAGACTTTGCTTCACCATTTCAAGAACAAGAAATGGGTGGATTATTCGTAATGGGGTGATACTGAAGCCTCATTAAAAATGCTTATTCTAGACATAACTACTGGGAAGTCTTAATATATTAATAATTCTTCAACTGAGAATTTGATCACAAGCAATTTTCTTCGATGACAAAACATGTGGCAACATCATGATACAAACTCTGCCTCTTATAAGTATGCAATATTGTGACAAGTGCAAAATAGCAGAATTTGTATTGTTAAAATCATTACATACTATTGCATGGATATTTCATGCATGAATATTTCTTAGGTGTCAATGCTGGAAGGAGAGCTCTCTGTGGCCACTATCATTCTTTTTAGCTAATTGCCCCCATCTGTTATAGAGCCATCACATCCTTGGACAAGAATTCCGATTCCATTTTTTTTTAGAAATATACCTAGTCAAACTTTGAAATGAAATTTGGCAGTAGAATAAGTTTTGTTTTTCTCTCTTTTTCTTGTCCTCTTTCAGTGTCTTTTAAATTGCAGGCAGTGGCATGGTTTTGGCGGTTAACGAGTAAAAAGCTAAAAATAAATACAATTACAAATTGTCAAATTTGAAAAGATGTTTGGAAATAAATCAAAATTTGGTGGGAGAAAGAAATCCAGACCAGGATGGAAGGCTGTATTACATCTACAGCCCTCTCCATCCTTTCCAGTAAAGGCAGGATATGTTCATGTGGAGAATGACTCATGTATTTAAAAAGCATTTTTTTAAATCTTGCAACTAAGAAAAGCATAAACCTTTTATATTGAAAAGTAAGGCAAGGCTAAAGCAAAAACAGGACAAGTGGAGGTGGAGCTCTGAAAGTAAAATAGTGCAGTAAATAGTGCAGCACAATTTACTATAAACTGTTGCTCTTGCTAATGTTCATTTCTTTCAGTATAAATACATCTGTTCTAATTAGTCCTGAGAGCTGACTTTTTTCCTTGATTTGCAAGAATGAGAGTGGTTGCATTCACCACCTGCCTGTATAATTATTTTGCATTCTAGGTGGAAAATAAAATATTGTTAAAGAAACTCCTATATGGAAGCCAAATGCAGCCCTAGAAGAGAACTTGTGCCATGCTGCTGAGTCGGTAGCATAATATACTTTATAAGTAATTTTTTTTGGATGATGGATTGAATGTAAGGCTCTCTGGGAGATTGCCATCCCATTATAATAAAAGCCTATTACTGACTTTTAAAAAAATATTTAAAACTATTCTTAAGACATGTTCTCAAAAATAGGTTTTGAATATGAAGGGAAATGGAACTGAAAAATCAGATTTATTGGAATTCTCGAGCTGAAATTTCATCTGATTCAAATGGTTATATGTCAAACAATAGCTCTACTATAATAAAATATTATCTATCAAGTTATTTCATTAGATAGTTAAGTGTCAAGAAATTAAAAACTATTTCCATCACTTTTCACCATTTAATATTATAATGCTTGTCTAGAGGGTGTACAAATAGACATATTAAAGCAATTCCAATTATTCTGAAAGGTCAGTTTTGTACTTTGAACACCAGGCAAATAATTATAACATTTATGGCTAACAACTGCCTTTGTTCCACTAATGAAAAATAAAAGAATAGAAGGCATGCCTTTCCCATCTCTAACCCTTAGTCTGCCCTGTCACAGCTTTTTCTTCAGTTTTTTTTCTTTTTTGCAATTTGGAAAACCTCTAAAGTAATTGGTATTTCATTTTAATGACTAACATTTAAATAAGGCATTTTCAATTTCCTCATTTTCTTTTGTGATAACTTTCGGAATAGGCACCCTAGAAATTTTGTTTTGTACTGCTAGTTGCATTTAATTACTTCAGAGTCTCCTTCAAAGCACAGGAATAGAAAGGTACTTATACTTCTAGTTTGATTACTTTGTTTATTCTAATATTATTTTGGAAAAAAAATCACATATATATGTACAATATATACACTATCATTTATTAGGTACCCAAGTACTATATTCACCTAAAAGTAAGAATGACTCTATTCTGAATTTAAGATATCCTCCCAAAAAGGAAAATTATGTTGTCTCTTTATTGACTGATATTTCTACATATACAAAGAAACAAAAAATCTGTACAATACAGCTTCGCCATCTTATTAACCAAGATTATCAGCTGCAACTGAAACTAATTGTGGAAATGTATGTATTGATTTATGGGTCTATGTATGTGTACAGGTATTATAAATGTATGTTATATGAAAACTTATTCTCCTGATGAAAAAAATAGAGTCAAAACCAAAAAAGTAACTATTTTCAAAATGTACTTTATTTTTTAAAAATCTCTCTTTGATATATAGTAGCCAATGTCAGAGCCAGGATCACTCAATTCAAAACACATTCTCTTCCATCTCCTCCAGGAATGAATGAAGGAATGAATGAATGAATGAATGAATGAATGAACATGGAATGAGGGAAAAGCACAGCTGCATTGGGGAGGGAGAAAAAGAAAATGTAGACAGCAAACTGAGGAAATCAACAAGGGTAATGGAACTGGGGAACAAAAGAAAAGAGAGAAGCCCAGATTAGACATTACCAAAAAACCCTTAAATTTATCAGACAAACTACCCCATTCAACTGACAGACTAATCTTCAAAGTATTCCTTTTTTCAGCAGCCATGATTGCATTAATTTGTACTTTTGCTTTTATTCCTTGAGTTTTAATATCTTTTTCATTTGTGTAAGACAATCCACTCAATCCAAAATTTGGGGAGAAAACTTCATTTTTCAACAGGTGAATACAGGACATATTTTGCAAACTTTAAAATTAAACCTACATTTAAGTCACTTCTTTGGAAAAAAAAAGTACAGCTTGAAAACTTTTCAAACCACAAAATAAATGATATATGTTGGTTAAATTTGTGTGCTTTGGTACCTATACATAGCTGCATTTAGATCATACTTTGGCTTATTCATACATGAAATATATCTGTCTCTGGTCCACTTGTGCACCTCCTTCACTTTAAATCGCATCAGGCAAGATGTTAGTGGTACAGTTTCAGACTGCATGATGTTTATATGTCTAACAGTGACTGTAATACCATAGTTAAATTTTAAATTTAATAAGCAACTATTCATAATCATTAATCCTTGTCATGTTCTATTGACATTGGCATACAATCAGAATTCTTCCTCTGGCTCTGTCAGTGTCCAAAGGAACTTGCTACTTGCATCATGCCACAACTTTCTCTCCTTTTGAGCATGAGTATAACATAATACCACACATAGAAAAGGGAAAGTCTTGTATTATAACATTACAATGCTCTTGAAATCAGTCTGATCTTAGCCACCATGGGCATTGCTGTGTTGCCTCCAACCCAGGATAACTTCCCTGGCTTATAGAAACCACCCCCTCAAAAAAAGAAAGAAAGAAAAGAAAAGAAAAGAAAACACCAAGAAAAAAATTATATTTTTTAAAAAAGTATGGAAATGAGATGAAGTAAAGGTTTTTTTCCTTTACTGAGAATTGTACAGATTTCACTGTAAATTCTGCAGGTCAGAATAAATTTTTTGTCCCTCGTAACATTACAAATATTTGTGCTGCATAGCCACCATTTTATCTTTTCCTTAGTTATTTCTTATTAAATATTCCTACCCAGAACATAAGCACTGGTTTTTGCTTCTCTTTCTTTCTTTTTTTTGAAACTTCTGCTTCATGTAACAATTGCCCCCGTGTTTCTTGAATATGTGTGATCTATGCTCTTATAAAGACTTTGAAGAGAAAGAGTTCCTGCCACTACTTTGAAATTTTGGTGTTTTGCTTTGCAGTTCCTAGGTTTTGTTTGAATTATATGCCTTCATTACAATTAATTGGTTCCTATGTGTATACTGGCTGAATATATCACTGCGTAGCAACATACATATAGATAAATACATATCCCACCTGCATAAAGGAAGGGGGAAAAGATATTAAAAAATGCTTACCCTCACACTTCTGCAGGTTTCGATTCAAATTGAAACAAGGATCATTAGTGATTTCTTTGCAATTAAGGTTGTAATTTTAATTAGTCATGACATCTGATGCTTCATCTGTTTACCCAGGGTGGAAATAGAAATAAAAAGATGACATTCCCAATCCAACTTTGTTTAGCAAGATTGAAATGGTAGATATTGATTTATAAAAATTATTCAAGATTATCTTGAAGAAAAGTGAGCAAAAAATCTGCCTCTAATTTATATTGTTTATATTTTATTAAAATGAATATGTAAAAAACAATTAGATTGAATGTCTCTCTGTCCCTCAAGATGAACTTTATTACCTGTTGGCATATTATTAGATTCTGTATCTTCTGAGAGAGAATCGATTGTCTTCTTACCACGATAGGAATGTCATTTGTGGTGTTCTTATTGCAAGTGATTTGCTGGAGAATGAAGATATTCAATCATAATAACCTCATTTTCTCTGTTTTAAGCACCTTTGTAATATGACTGGCATATCTACTTGAAATGCATTATGAACACTCCATCAGAGAGTAGACTGTGTGTTTGTTTCATTATGATACAATGTTGTCTCAATCACAATGAATCACTTGGGCAGTAGCCATCACCAGGCATCATAAATCACTTGGAGAGTTACAGAAATGGAGGATGTAAAACCTGTAAGTTCATAAAATTCCTAAAAGAACCCCACAGATTCATATAAAACCTAAAATAAGTCCAATATCAAATTAAAGCTTAAAAGCTTCATACTCTAACATATTTCCTTCATATTTCCTCAATTTTACTGAAGTCAATAGGTTCACACATTGTGCTGAAACCTAGTATTATTGGTTTGATTTTAGCAATTTGTGTAAATACTGCCACTGTAGTGTTAAACAGTAACATAGTTTTCTGTATTAAAACTAAGCAAGTGTTCATCACATTAGCCTAAACAAAGTATGGCTCAGCAGAGGGATGAAAATTATACTAAATGCAGTCACTCTATACCTGATTTCCAATTTCTTAGGCCCTTGAAGTGTAATATTGCACAATCATTAACAGTCATACAATTTAAGTATTAGCCCAGGGTACAGAAAATAAATACAATTTATTGTATTATATGCATACATTTTGTATACTGTATATTGTAAATGCAGTTTCTCACTAAAGAAGATGCAAAATATCTTATCTAGGATCTTCTGTGATCATCTTTGACAATTCCTCCTTGGAGGTATTAGAGGATATGATAACTGAAACTATTGATCCTCTTTGGCTGGGAATGGGGGCTATAGAGTGGAATTTGAGGATGGACATTGGGTAGAAGAAGAAAGTGCAGAAGACAGGAATACCAGAATACTATATAATGACTAAACCATGAATATTGTTGATTAAACAGTTAGCTGGGTTCACTCTACATACTTTCTATTCATAAATCATGTTTTGCAAAATACAGCAGTTAAGGTATATGTTGCACTGTCAAAATCCAGCAAAGCACAGTAAAGTAATATGTAAACCCACCCTTGAATTTTTCATGGGCCCAAGGCAGTAATACATGGAATACCTATGTTCCTTTTTAGTAACTCCATGAATGGAGAGAAGCTTTTCACATTTCTTTTTTTTTTAAGGACCATGTAAGAGTTTTGTTTTGTTTAAAAGTAAATTAATGGAATATTGCTGTTACCTAACTGTGTGGGTGGAAGTGAACATCTGTCTTTAATTAAATAAAGCTTGCAGTATCAACTGGTTCTGCAGAATACAGAATTACTAAGGGGGAAATGATACTCCAGAGCATTGTATGCAAACTGGCTGAAAAAAATACCTGGAAGTCTTCAAAAATATACCAAGATTGCATTAAATCTGTCATTCAAGCTAGTAGTTCATTTTTGCAGAGAGAGACTTTCATTTTGATTGTGATAAGGAGAAAACAAGAAAGTACATACCTTTACATTCTGATGATGACAAATCATGGGTGTTTTCATTTCAGATTCTGTTTGTCCGCTTCACATAAACATATTCCTCTCTAAGCTAAAATAAAACCCCACTCCTTTGAAGAAAAGATTTGTTACTATTTTTAATATGGAAAAATATTTTGTGTAGAACACTTGTTTTTTTTAAAAATTTCTTAAACAATTTTATATGACTATGCTCTTCACAACAGTGACTGCACGCAGAGCACAAGTGTTGAAAAAGAACAATTTAATGACAACTATTGAGCCCAGGTCTCCAACACAAACCCACTTGATAAAAAGAGTATTAATCAGCAGAGCTTCTCATTTCTACAGTCAAATATCTGGGGGAAAGCCCAGGTCTTTGATGCCTTTTGAAATGCTAACAGGCTGAGGCCATCCAGATATCTGGAGGGATGCTGTTCTATCAGGCAGGCAACTGCTGTCGAGAACGCCTGACTGAGATACAAAAAATTGACTGTTTATTGAAAGGAACCAGATACATAACCTCCCTGTTAAATCTGATGGGATGAGCAGAACAATGGGAGAAAGACAATCCTGTGAATATCACCAGCACACCTCCTATAATAGCACAGTCTAAGTACTATTAATTACTTCTATGAAAAGCCAGATGAATAGATAGGTTTTTACAAGTAGTCCTTGAAAGTAGCCATCTGTTTAGTGACTGTTCAAAGTCATAATGGTACTTATGACCCTTGCAGCACCCCCACGTGGTCACATGATCAAAATGTGGATGCTTGGCAACTGGCGTGTTTTTGTGATAGCTGCAGTGTCCCTGGGACATGTGATCCCCTTTTGCTGCCATCTGGCAAGTGAAGGCAAAGAGGAAGCCAGATTTACTTAACTGTGTTACTAACTTCATAACTGCAGTGATTCATTTAGCAACTGTGGCAAAAAAGGTCATAAAATGGGGCAAAACTGACTTAATAACTTTAGCAATGGCAATTTTGGGCTCAATTGTGGTCGTAAGTTGAGGACTACTGTATTTGGTTGTGATGTGGCATATGTTACATTTGTAATTTTAGAGTTCAGGGTAGGAGGGTTTTGAATCGTTATTCACCAATAAACCCCACTGCCTCGTGTTGTGTGTGCCCTACATTTTTCTTCGCAAAGTTTTTGGGAAGTGGTTTGCCTTTGTCTTCTTCCTAATGCTGGGTGGGGGAGGGAGAGGGAGAGGGAGACAGAGAGAGAGAGAGAGATTGGTCCAAGATCAACAAGCTCACTTTGTGCTTAAGGCAGAGCTAGAACTTATGGACTCCAGATTTCTTCCTTGTTGTCTTAAGCACTACATAAAGCAGGGTCTCTTTGCTTGAACTAGTCTCTATATTTTTCTCAGCAAGATTTTTGGGAAGTGATTTGTCCTTGTCTCCTTCCTAAGATTGAGAGAGACCAATACTGGTCTAGGATCACCCCACTTTGTGTTTAAGGCTGGACTAAAACCAGTGGTGGGATTCACATTTTTAAATTACCTGTTCTGTGGGCATGGCTTGGTGGGCATGGCAAGGGAAGGATACCGTAAAATCTCCAGTCAGAGGTGGTATTTGCTGGTTCTCCCAATTACTCAAAATTTCCACTACCGGTTCTCCAGAACTGTTCAGAACCTACTGAATACCCCCTTTGACTAAAATTCAAGGTCTCCCAGTTTCTAGCCTTAACCACTATACCAAATGGACTCTCTCTCCGTGTATTCTTATAAAACTATTTGTAATAAAATAAGAAAAAGATTGTTTTTTATTGTGTTTTGCCAAAAGGTGTTTTGCCAAAAAGGAATCTATCTGTGCTCAGAATCCATTGTTATTCTACTCATTCCTGAATATGTGATTACTTAGTTCATTGTGGCTGAGTAATCAACACAGGGATATGTTATCTAGTATTTTATGGGGTCAATTCCAGTTTCTATAGCATTTTTCACAAACTTCCTTGAAAATTACGAGAGAATTAACTTTGCAAAATCGAAGAAGCTTATTCAGCTGCAATGCAGGGTAAGTGTGCAAGTGTTTTGAGCATGTAAAGAAAGATAAGAACATTTTTGCATTAATGTTGCGTTTGTTGTGGAATTAAAACCTGACAGCCAAACTTCAATATCGGATGATGACAGTTCATGATCCTTTTTTTAAAGTTATCCCTTTTCTGTAAACTAATGAGCAAATCAATCAAGAGATATTAAGGACCTTCAAGCTATTTATGTCAGGGAACATTTCTCTTTTTTCATTCACAAAGCTACGAATTGGCAAATTCATAAATCAAAGGAACAGCACTAGACACTGGTGCTAGCCAAATTAGGAACTGCATGATTCCACAGGGCAGAAAAATAATAATGAAAATAAACAGGATTGTGTTAAGTAAAATAGGGTCACATCAATAACCAAATGAAAGCATAAATAGCAAGCTACATTGTCAAAGTGCATTTGAAATGAAGCATAAAAATGACATTGCTGCAAGACAAACATGATCAAATGTAAAGTAATAATTTGTGTCTTATGGCCAAATGTGCAGTCTTTTCAAGAAATATAGTTGCAATTGTATTGATGGGTTTATCCCTAAAGGCCCATGCATTGCTACATTTGATATAGCAAATGAAGCTTACACAGTCTGCTGTTACTGGTTTACTGGAGGAGCAGAGGGAAGATGCAATATGTATTAAATTGTTGCTTTATTACATTATAAAACTGACAGGACTGTTGAAACAAATGAGTAAATGCAATAGAAAACAGTTATGGTCATGGCTTTTCTTCCAAATACAAATATATATGTGTGTGTTTGTACGTGTTTGAATTTATATCTACAGATTTCATGCTTTTTACAAATCATTGAAATCTGCTTCCAGATTATTGTGGCTTTCAAAGCAAGTTTCCAACTTTTTTATCTTTTGTTGAAACATTTTTTTTTCATATCCTTCATTAGAAATGCAAATTCTTTGACTCGTATGCATCACTTTTCCCTCTCACTTCAGCAAGTTTGGGGTATAAAATAAATGTACTCTTTTTAAAAAATAAATAAATTTTATTGATTTTTAAAAACAAACGTAGACAAACAAAACATAAAACATAAAACCATAAAACATCTTTTTTTGAAAGCAGCTTGAGCCCAGGTTACATCTCTTCGTACAGACACAAATTCAAATTCATGCTCATTTTTATATAGCAATCCATATCTTATTACCATTCTACATTTTCTGTTTTCTCTCCACTTTTCTTAGTTCAAATCATTGTACTTATACTCTTTGTCTGACCTATTTCAACTGTCCATTATCTTTTCTCTTTAAGCAAAATTTCTCCTGTAATTACTAGTTGGAGTATAATGCCTTTATATCTTTCCCCTAAAATTATAACACTTAATATAATACATAACTTCCGTTCGGATTCTGGTTGTATGTTCTAAAACTACACACTATGTTTTAAAATTTGAAAAAGATTATGAATATATAATAAAATTAAAACAACAATCCAATACCAATTCAATTCTATCCTTAGCATTAACATTCCTTTAAGTCTTAAACCATTTACACATTACTTTTCAAATGAATATCATACTCCATGGGGACACTTATAAACTTTCCATAGTACTTCACTTAGTTAAAGTGTTCCCATTCCTCCCTTATTCGATTCTCTCCTTTATTTCATTTCATTTATTTTATTCACAAAAGTTTCAATAAGTTACACTAACTATTTTATCCCACTTTTTAAATCATATGTTGTTACCAGCTTTCTAAAATTGTTTCTAATAGAAATATAACAATACAATCATGTACCTTTACAGAATCCCTTTTTCAAATAAATTTTCACCCATTGTCTCTAAATAAGTCTT
>JANHFN010005669.1:348731-359972 GCA_032468175.1 Toxicocalamus goodenoughensis
TTTTATATCTTAGTACAGACTCAGCTAAATGACATCATAGGAAGGAGTCAACCCATCCTGGGCTCTCGATGCAGCACTGAGGAGAATCTTCCAGACGCTCACAATACTTCCTTAGAAAAGAGAGGGGGGAGAGAGAGAAAGGAGAGAGAGGGAGGGAGGGAGAGAAAGAGAGAGGGGGGAGAGAGAGAGGATCACAGAGAGGCAGAGAGAGAGAAAGAAAGATAATGTACTGTGTCCCCTTAAGATTTCATTGTGTGTGACGGGTGAAATTCAACCACCTCAGGAGAGATAGTAGGGATGATTTGAGTCAGTTGGCCCCATCCACCCATCCACGCCCGCCTTCTTCCTTTTAGAGACTGAGTTCCACCAAATCATGTCTACAGAGCCAGTAGGGAAAAATTGTGAATTTCATCCCTGCACTGACTATTTTTGTGTCTGTGTATGCTTTTGAGTCATTGTTGACTGCCTGGACTAGTCTCTTAATTTTTCTTGGCAAGATTTTTAAAGTGGCTTGCCCTTGCCTGCTTCCTAGGGCCAAGATGAGTGACTGGCCCAAGGTCACCGAGCTTTTGTGCCCAAGGACTAAATCTCACAGTCCCACGGTTTTTAGTCTGATGCCTTAACCAGGACATCAAACTGGCTTTCATTTTTTTAATTACAAGCTATTTTGGTAGCAACATATAAATAGTTACAGCATTTTTGGAATATTTAAAGATATTAGTAATCCTAACAAAAGTTTTGTAACTGTTGTCATTAACTTCATATGGCAGAAGTTGGAAACAGACGTAGAAGCTTTTCTAAGACTTTTATAAAGTAAAGTCCTGAGGTGAAGATTAACTTCTCGGAATTTCCACTTTTATAGACTACAACTATTCACCTGTATTTTGAACATTCCCTATTTTTGTTGTATTTTTTTCCTCAAAACTACAGATAAGCAATCAGAAAGTTTCCTCTCTTTTCTGAGTTTTAGGTGAGGCTAAACTCAGCCTTGAGGATAAGCAATTTCTTCTTTCATCACAGACATTGCAAGAAACAACAAACCAGACTTTTTCTTTTATTCAGCAAATTCCTCACTTACTATATTCGCAACAGGAACAGTTGCTAAAATAAGCCAATTTCTAATTGCAAATTAATGTTTAACTGTGAATTCCATTTTGTTTAGTACGTTTCCTGGCTCAGACATAATGATGCAAGAATGTTATGAACTGAATTTATCCAAACCTCTTATCTACAGAAAAAAATTGAGAGGGCTTGGTCCCATACCTTTACAAATACTTTCTTTCCTGACATGTACAAATAAGGCACAAGAAAATGATACAATAACAGCATAATATTAAACCATACTTAGGTTTGATTAGTGTGACGTGGTTTAGCTTAAACGAATTATATATCGTTTATTCCACTGACAGAAAGGCTGGTATACAAATCTTTTAAATAAATAGACTAAATTTTAAAATCTTCCCATCGTTAGTTCTATTTACTCCACTTTGCATTACTGCCTGGTTTTTGTTTATGCATTGTGCTGTCATAGACTCAAAATAACACACATACACACACACACACAAATTTAAGGTAACATTCTTTAAGATTTAAGAAACAAAAGACATCTTGAATTATAATGAAGAAATAAGAAATAATTCATACAGGTGTTTTTTTCAGAAGGGCTATATACTTTGAATTTTTAAATTTGAAATTCATGATGAAACAGCAGGAAAAGCACATTTCCCTACAGAAGCCATAAATTTTTTAATAAGTTGGAAATAATTTTTTTCTACTCAATATCATTTAAAAAATCTAGGTTAACAAATCATGGTAAGTTTATTGAATGAAATATATTGGTGGGGTTCACTAAGCCAAACTCAATAAATCATGAGTATTGTGAACAGAGATTACAGTACTTTTCATGATAAACATGAGAACTAGGCAAAAGCCTTATTAACTGATAAGTATCCCGGGGCACATATCTTATCACATATTAAGAATCATGACTAAGCAAAATAAAAACAAAATCACAGATAATTAAGAACCTGGTAAAAAAATCTCCAGCTACATTGAAGTTGGTTATTAATTCAAAGGATTATCTTGTTATGCCCAAGAGTATAAAATGAATCATGCTACTGTTCCTGGGCTCTCGTGCTAAAATTAAAGATAACCGTCCTTCAAAATAATCCACATTTGATTCTTAAACACAGATTAACCTGGTGGGATCAAGGCAGTCAATACAAAGATTCCTATTCTGTCATAAATTGAAGGCAATAAACTAAACTAAAAAAATAAAATTGTTTTTACAGAGAACAGAACTGGAACCAACAAATGGAAATTTCAGGGA
Organism: Toxicocalamus goodenoughensis; assembly: GCA_032468175.1. NCBI lineage: Eukaryota > Metazoa > Chordata > Lepidosauria > Squamata > Elapidae > Toxicocalamus > Toxicocalamus goodenoughensis. Next base: position 351,061 of record JANHFN010005669.1, read on the forward strand.
AACAGTTTTAAACAAGCATTTGGAGATATAATTTTTTTAACATAGAATACTTTATTGGCCAAGTGTGATTTTTTTACATTGCTTGTCCATAGAATGTTGCCTGTATTGGAACATGGGCTTCATTGCCAGAGGTATTTAATCAAAGGCTTGATGACAGTAATTACACTTTACAAAGTGGCTTGAGCTAAACAATGGCCAGGATCATTTCCAACTGCATGTTTCTCCAAACAGGTAAGCTACATTGTATCACATAAAACTATGATTTTTAAAACATCCCAGCTTGTTGGAATGGGTCAGTGGCCTGGTTTACACACTAGAGCTAAGGTAAGAGCAAAGTCTTTTTAAACAATGAATACCCAGTCACCAAAAGTGTCATTAAGCATTCAGAATGCATTAAACAAAGCATACACTGTTCTCATTTAGTTAGGTAACCCAGAGGCCAAGAGATTTTAATATGAAAAGCAATCAATAATAGATATAAAATGAATCATTCAATAAAATAAACTGATTTGCAGAGTGTAAACTGTCACAATATGGTGTGGGACTTAAGCATTTACTCACCACTGAATTGTCTGATATATGATATGTTGTATACTCATTTAGTCGTATATGTTCCTATGGCTCTCCCAGTCTCGTCTAGTTGCAAAGACTAGCTAGTACAACCAAAGGGGGGTTGGACAGAGCACAGATTAGGACAGCCAGTGTAAAAAACAAGACTGACAGTGGTATTGGCTACAGTGAGTAGTGCCAACCTGCCAACTAGAGCAGCATTTCTGACCGAATTCTCTGTTCGTGTTCCTGCTGCTCATTTATCACTGCTCAACATAAAGTGAGCAATGCAGCATAACCAGACACTTTCACACCACTTAAAGTGAGGAGGGAGAGGAAAACAGTCACCACACAAGAGATGCAGAATCTCCCAAAGCAACTTGGCTGCTAATTTTCTGAGCAGCTGGAAACCTTGTTGAAGCTAAAAGTTTGTTTCTTTAAGGAGACTGGCCTAGCCAATACAAAGAGGAAAAACATAAGGGAAATGAAGCTTTCATTGCAAATTTCAAAAATAAAATAAAAAATAAAATACTGAAAATGAAATTAGGAAAAAAAGGCTTTATTCAGCCCAATTGTTTTCTTATTAATAACTACACTATGCAGCTTAAGCAGCTATGGTATTTTTTGCAGTAAGAATCTGTGAACAGTAACAGTGGGACTTCAGATCCATATCATTACATTTCTATAGTTCTAATACAAAATACTTCAGAAATTCTCATTTAATAGCATATCTGCTTTAAATGCATCTTGCAACATGTCCAAGGTGTCTATTTGCCATTTTTCACTCCATGTCTCCATGCCTGTTTCACTCAATTAAAATTCTAATCCATAGTGACTGAAAAAGCAATCTTTTTCTGTACTCTATACAGCAAGGCTGTATCCACCAAGCATGCATATTTCGTTTACCAAAGCCAGCTGATCCTGTGCCATTAATTTTTGTCATTATCCCTTAACAACTTGTTGCCAATTGGACAACTGCTTCGTTTTATAGGTATGGCACAGAAAAGGTACAGGAAAGCAAAGGTTCAGAGTATGAATATGCTCCTCCTTTCGGTAAGTTTCTAGTTATTTCACAAATATGTGCAAAACTAAAAACAAGTTGTCTCCAGTTAAAACTCCTTAATTTGTTCCAAATGACATTCCTGAAGAATGGCAAGGAAGATAATTTTAAGAAAACGCTTGCAGAAATTTGAAAGTATATATAACCACTACACTACTGTGACAATCTGGCAGAAACAAAAAAAATAGGTTCAAAACACCTTATGGATGTGTGAGAGACGATATGAAGCAGTTGAGGGTGAAACTAGCAAAGTGTTTTATGCTATCTGGGGAAAGAAATAAGTAACATCAATTTACCTGAAATTATTTTCCAATAGAGGTTAAATACAAATCCTAAATGGAGCACCAGGATACAGGAACTGGCATATGTGCACTTCACAAAAGCCAAGAATTCTAAGAATTTTTGTTTTTACTTCTCTGAATTGTAAAATTATCTGAGCTGCTTGAAAAAAAGGAATAATATTCCACAGGCTCAAGAACTATTATTAATCTGAATGTAAAATATTAATCTGTTGTGATTTATTTGCTAAGTGTTGTAGTTACAAATAACTTATATTGAAGTGAAGATGCATTGATTAACAATACTGAAGTTGGAACTAGTCCTCAATTCCTTATTTCTTCCTTCAGCATTGTCAACAATTAGCAGATCTTGACTGAGCAGCAGAAAAAAAATGTAGATTACTTTTTCTTGCCTTAAACTCTCCATATGTTGCATGCACTATTTTTGGAAACAGCAACATTTTGTCGCTAGATATGAAGCCAGCATTCTTCATCTACAAATCATACTATACATCAGCAGATCTATAACTTAGTTACTTCCTTTTCTAACAAAAAAAATCTGAACTGCTATCTGTTTGCATTAAATATAATTGAGAGATAAATACTGACAGCCCTGCATAAAACTCACCACGGAATTTATCTACGAGTGATCGCAGGGTTATAGTTGTCAAACTCAAGGACAACCAGGTTTGCCAATAAAATGGAATCCAGCCAATGAACTGCTGAAGGTGTGCAGGATTTTTAATGAACTGCTGAAGTCGCATATTTTTAATATACAAATTTTCAGTGGTTCATTGTGTGGCTTGACTGGTTGGTCGGCTCAAGAAAGGAAAACTCCATCCACCATTTTTAATAATAGTAAGTCTGCTCATAGAGATGAGTTCCAACTTACAAATTTGAGTTAAAAGTCTGAATTTGAAACAAAACTTGTTCTTAAACTAGGGAACTGCCTCTACATTATTAAAATATTATAAACAATATCACATCAAAATGCTTAATTTCTCTTTCTACTGAAATTTGTCAAGCTGCAAATTGGGCTTCCCCATCGCCATTCATTAGATATTATAAAATTGATGTGTTTGCATCCACTGAGGCTTCCTTTGGCAGAAGAGTTTTGCAACGGGTCCACAGGGACCAAGAGGAGATTCCAGGCCAGACGGAATCCCTCCCGTAGGACAGGCCAAGCTTTGGTATGTCCCACTACTGGATGTTCTGAACAGCTCATGGGATAAAGGGCTTTGGTACTTACCTGACATGCCCGTTCTCTTTGAGCTGTGAAGAGCATCCAGCCCCACCCTTTTCCTGTCTGGTGGGGTCCTGTTTCGGCCAACAAACTGTTAGGGTATTGAGGACGAGGGCGTTTATTTCTCTCGTCTTCTCCAAAACTGGGGAACGCTGGGGAGGAGTCCCATGGAGGAGGAGGAGTGTTCCACAAATTAAGCCCAGCCTACTCATGCAGAGACTGAAGCACCTCCCACTACTGGATGCTCTTCACAGCTCAAAGAGAACGGTCGTGTCAGGTAAGTACCAACGCCCTTTCTAACTTTAGTTTTTAAAATTATCATTTAGAAAGAGAATTTGATATTTTTGCTAAATGGAAGATAACTGACTTACAACTCAGCTATATTGCTGTTTGTTATGTTCACTTGATTGTTCCCCACCTATCAGATTGCATGGATAATGATGTTCAAAGTCTTTTGAGTCAAGAGTTGTAATAGAAATTGGCATCTCATTTTGGAAACCTCATCACAAAGTGTTTTCCTGGTCCTCTTTCAAGAGCTTATTTGAAAGTACAGCTTTCAATTTCTTTGTGCCTAGTAATCACACTATCGCTTTGAATGTACAACAGTGGCAGAAAAGAATTCTTCTTATGTAATTCTCAGTATATTTTAGAGTGCAGTATGACAGATCTCGTGAATAGAAGAAAATGCTCATATGGACTTTAAATTCCATGCATTTCTAATAAAATGTCAATTAGTGTATCTTGTCAGAATTTGTTGCCTGATCACAAATGTTTCAGAAAATTCACTTTGTTTGGAGGTGACCTCAAATTACTATTGTCAGGCAATTGTTGGGGTTCACAGAGTGACCCAGGCACACCAGTTGTGAAGATTGATTAAAGTCAACCAAGTCGATTAAAAGCATTGTCAAACACTTACAAAAGGCTTAGGGTGAGTTTCCAGAGCAGCTGATGTTTGTGTTTCATTAATGCAGTAATGAGATGGGTAACCAATAGGAACTTTGGAAGAATGGCAGGATAGCAAGAGCTTCCAAATGTGAAAGCAACTTCTGTAATCCAGGCTTTACCAACTTTCTCTTAAATCAAATTAAAAGGTAAAATAAAGGAGTCCCTGAAAATTTTACTCTGGCAATCATTGCTGACTATGCTCATCTCCATTTCCAAGCCATAGAGCCAACACTGTCCAAAGACATTTCCGCAGTCTTGTGGTCAGCATATATTCACAGAGTATTGAATTGAAATGGTATCTATTTATTTATCTACTTGCATACAGTAACGGGAGCTCACCCTTTTGTGTGGCATTCAGGTCTCGAACCTGGGTTGCTGGCTTTCTAGTCAACAACCCCAGCATCTTAACCGCTCAGCCATGGCACCTCTTAACACTTCTTTTTCTCAACAGTTAGTATGGCAAATAGACTTTGAGAAAAGTCCAGCTCATTCACTTATCAGAAACACTGCAGCTGTGACCTCCTTGTCTCTCCATATCCAAATTTACACAACTTTTTAATTAGGGGAGAGGGAATAATCTGGATTTGCCAAAGATAGATATTTTTTAAAGTATTGATTCCCCCAAAAAGAGACTATATATATATGTGTGTGTGTGTGTATAAATGGTGTTTATAATTATTTATCATTATTATTATTTATAATAATATAAAGCCATATATACAAATGATAGGTTGCTTTCTCTTGGAAAAGCCTGGGATAACAGCCATCTATAATCAGTTGGTAACTTATAGGACTATTCCATGTATATCTTAATTTAAACATCATGTAAAAGCTTCTGCATTTTCCTCCTCAGAGGTTGTATGATTCATCTAATATGGCATTATACAATATTGTGTAGGAGCATATGCCATAAGCATATCTGGTGTCCAAATGATGCCAATCATTACAGTATTTAGATCATCTTCTGTGGGAGTACTTTATACTTTACAAATAGACATATTTTATGTATAATTTAGTTAACATTCTCCTGCATCATTGTAGTTGGAGAACTTAGACAGAAAGAATCAATTAAAATCAAGCATTAAACCCTGCTTCTCTTCCCTAAGGCCCATGATAATATTTTGCAAAGAATGTATTTTTGTTCTTTTTAATCAACTCATCTAGATATAATGATCTTCTGGAATTATCTTATCAAAATAGTTCTTTAATTGGTAGGAGCAAAATGAAGAATAATCCAAACTATGCCTTGTATTTTGCTCTGAAAAAAGTTTGCATTATGAGGGAATACAAGCTGAACACAAATGTTATATTAATTTTAATGACTTGGTTCCTGTAACAACACATTTTTTTGGGGGGGGGACATTGTCTATCAGGGTTTTGATCATCATGTCTGCTCTACAGGAAGCTCTTAGAAGAATAGATATAGTTGAGATATCATATTTATTTGATTGAAAGAATTCCACATCATGGGAATATGCAAATCCATCTCATGAATGTCAAGCTGATTTTTTTTTCTGATTACACAAATTGTTCATGTGATGGCATAGCTCCAAAGAAGTTCAGGATTTGTGATTGATTCTCTGATTTATTAATGCCAGAAGTTTTAGGACTTGGCTGTATTTGCTCAAAAGAGAAACAGAAAAATTATTTAGGGTGAAAGGGAGTTAGTTAGTCAGTTGTCTGTCTGTCTGTCTGTCTGTCTGTCTGTCTGTCTCCCTCTCCCGCAAAGTGGGAGAACAAGAGAATGAAGAAATTTCTAGCCTGATGAACTTGGAGATAAATTAGGTGCTAAAGTAAAAGAATTCAGTTGTCAAGATATCTGATTGTTAACACCTTTTTCCTTCTAATAATTTTGCTTCAAAAAGCCTCCTTGAGAATCTAGCTTTCAGTTTTTAAGATCTTAGCATTGGAAGTGAAGACCTATCTCTGGCTCCAAGTACTTTGCAGTTCTTTTCCCTAACAGTTAGTATGCCAAGCAGACTTTGAGAAAAGTCCAGCTCATCCGCTTATCAGAAACACTGCACCTGTGACCTCCTTGTCTCTCCACATCCAAATTTACATAAGTATTTAGGCTTGCAGGGAAAATAATCTGGATTTGCCAAAGATAGATATATTTTTAATGTATTAAATGCCCCACAAAGAGATTTTTAATATATATATATATATATATATAAATGGTGTTTATAATTACTTATTACATGTATGTGTTACCCAATTCCCAGTGACTCTGGGATAGTTTAAATTTTAATTGTTTAAAACATTGTCCCTGAGGTGCTATTTTTCAAGAGGCAACTAGACTTTCTTGTTTTTCTTTTTAGATGTTTTACTTCTCATCCAAGAAGCTTCTTCAGCTCTGACTGGACGGTGGGGAATGGAAGGATTTATATTCGTTGCAGACAGCTGATCAGATAGCTGGATGCCCATTCATACTCCTGCACCATTCAAAAGGTTTTCATCCAAAGTGCAGAGCTAAATGTTTATGGAGATTCTCAGTCATCCAGGTCATGTTGTCCCAAAGGTACTTTTTTTCAAGAGGCAACTGGACTTCCTTGTTTTTCTTTTTGGATGTTTTGCTTCTCATCCAAGAAGCTTCTTCAGTTCTGACTGGATGGTGGGAAATGGAACAGTTTATATTTATGAAAAAAGCACCTTTCGGAAAGCCATGCCCCGCATGACTGAGAATCACTGGAGATATTTTATTTATGCACTTTGGGATAAACATCCTTTGGATAGTGTGAGAATATGAATGGATTTCCAGAAAAATTGCAAACTACAGGAAAGCAGGGTCATCTAAGGCTCCAACCTCCAAGAAGCCATCTAAGGCTCCAACCTCCAAGTGGCCTCAATGACTCTCTGAAGGAATGCAAATGACCAGGTTTCTGCAAGGAATATTAATCCTATTCCCCACCATCTAGTCAGAGCTGAAGAAGCTTCTTGGATAAGAAGCGAAATGTCTTCAAAGAAAAAGTCCAGTTGTCTCTTGAAAAAAGCACCTTTGTTACTGTTGTATGGTGGGAAATAAGGTAGGCAGACTCAGGCTAAACTAACAACTCTTCTTTATTTATGTTTGCTAGAAGAGGGTTACTGTGGCTGCTATTAAAGCGGCAGGCCAGCAAGCAACAGAGCGATGCAGTTTGACAGCCCTTTATATAGCCGGCTGTCAAACGGCATCAACCAATAGCAGTACTCCGGTTTCCCGCCGAAAGTGCGGGCCGGAGTGCAACCCTGGAACAAAGTCAGTACATAACACCTGTCCTAGAGAGTAAGCAGTTGCCGTAGGATAAAGTCACTCTGATGATCTTAGGGGTGTATCTGTGTGACTTTTGTTGCAACAACATGGAAGCTCATCACCATTACCTTCTTAGTGTATTCTATAGCACTGGAATTTCTTTGTGGTTTCCTAACCAGGTCATCTACTTCTTTGACGTGTGAACCCAGACAAGGTTAACCTGGTGCTGCTATGTGATGCTACCTTTTGGGTTTTTCATTTATTTGTCTGTGCTTTCCGGTCAATGTTGACTCCTGCCTGGTCAAGACTCTGCAGTTTTCTTAGAATTTTTTTTTTGCCATTGCTTCCTTGCTGGGGCTAAATGACAGTGGTTGGCCCCAGGCCACTTACCTGGCTTTGTGTCTAACATAGGAGTAGAACTCCTGACCTCCCAGTTATTAGCCTCAGGCCTTAACCACTATGCCAAACTGGCTTTCCCCTTTTGGTGGGGACATTTGAAAATCAATGATAAATTAAGAGGAAAACAAAATAAGACGTAGCTGCGTGTCGTTTTTAGTCTAGTTTCAAAAAAAATATATCTGAGTTTTCTTCTGAATCCCAGATATTGATCCCAGGGGTGGGATCCTACTGGCATAACAACCGGTTCGGGGAGCATGCACATGCATGCCAAATATGTGCTGCATGCGCTTGCATGCTACTGGCTCCGGTGAGCATTTACTTTCTCCAGCTGATGAGCGGCACTCAGCAGTGCTGCGCAAAGCAGCTGAGGAGGTCAAAGCATAAGATAAAGGACAGCCTAGAGCCCGGGCTGGCAGGTGGGCCAAACAGACGACCAGTCGGTTGTCACAGCAAACCGGTTCAGTGTCAGTTGTTCTTCAGAACTACCAGTTCTATAGAACCGGGCTGAACCAGTAGCATCCCACCCCTGGCTGATCTTGATTTTAGCACACCGTTGAAAATGTGCCGGAAAAGAGTGATTCTGACAATCTGCAGCTAAAGGCCTTAATAATTACGGGGAGATGTTTTTCGGTCCCACTGGAATTGTATGATCCCTCGCCAATGGCTGAGTGTAAGTTTTTCCCCCCTTTGATAGCTGTGTACGTTTACACTTGGCGTGATATAACAAGTCTTCCATTGAATTACCTAAGGGGATTGTGTTACTGTAGTGTAGTGTGAATAGTTCTTGCTGAGTCTGGAACAGATTTTTTTGTTAAAAAAAGACCTGCTGTATTCTGCTAATGATGCATGCAATTTTAATCTATGCTTTTCATTTTTAATGTACCTTATTCAAGCTGCTTCTCATGATACCGTTGTCACAGTGTTGCATGGGGAGATAAGGGAGGGAGGATGGCTTCTTCAAATTGCTTTCTTGCAGCCAGGTGCTCCGTGAAAGGGAGCTGGTTCAACAACCATCTCATTCCTCTGTTTATGCTCTGCAGTCGGTATGGTATGATAGGGGCGGGGTGATCTGATATGTACAGCTTCTTAAAGCAGGGTACTGCTAGCCAGTTCTGAATGGTGTTAAAAGAACTGGAATGGAATGGAATAGAATAGAATAGAATAGAATAGAATAGAATAGAATAGAATAGAATAGAATAGAATAGAATA
>JANHFN010005671.1:16218-29909 GCA_032468175.1 Toxicocalamus goodenoughensis
TTCTTTCTGTTTTTTAAGTTCCATTTTCAGTTCTTCTAAAAGTGATGCCATTTTAAACACTTTTAAACAACCACCCGATTGATTTTAGTCATTTAAATCCAATAGCCAAAAATCCAAAAATCACCAAGTAATCCAAAAAAGCCAAATCCTTTCCCTTCCCTCTCTCCTTTGCTGCTTCAAAGTTTTCTTTGGGAACAATGTTATTTTTTATAGTTCAAATTCCAGGGTACCTTACATTGTTGCTTTTTCAGTTTAATCTGGTCAACCGAAACGTTCTCTTCTTATCTTCCTCCTGCACATTCTTTTCCAGTCAAGTTCTTCTTTGAGGTGGCCATTTTTGACCACCGTTGCAACCTCCTTCGGGAAAGGGAATAATGGCCAGCTGAGGAGGAGAGATGTGGCTCTCCTCACCCTGCTGGTGGTTTCCCCCCTCTTCACCACCTCTACGGGATGGTTTAGCCCCAAATCCAGCCGGCTTGGGGCGCTCCAGTGGTGAGCACGGATCGAAACTCCAGTGGTGAGCACGGATCGAAACTTCCATGATCGTGGATTTTGGTCCGTCGCCGAAGAAGCTCAAACTGGAAGTCCCCATTTCTCCTGTTTTTATGTGTTGGAACTTTGTATGTTTAAGCTTTTAAAACTTATTCCTATTTGAGTATGAGTTTAGTATCACATATTCAATGGTAAATTCATAAATGTTATCCTAGCTGAAATCTGATGCATTTGACATTGAATATAAAACCAGCCACTGTTATTGCTCATACAACATTCACAAGTTGAGATTCTGTATCTCAGAAGTACACAATGATCGCAGATGACAGTACACACACAGCTCAACATATATGCATTGAGCATATAGAACCCTAAAAAATTTGGGAATCTCAATAGAGTTATCTCTTAATACAAATTTTTTTACAGGTGAGCAGTATTGTTCTACTAGGGCTGTCATCTACCTATTAAAAGATGAGATTTCTGTCAAAAGTTGCCAGCTTTTGTATAACTCAGGCTGTAATCCATCTAGCATATATCATTCAGAATACAACACAGCAGAATTTCTTATTGTGCAATATTCGTGGGAATGGGTGAAAAGTTGAAATAAATTGTCCTTAAGAAATAAAATGAGCAATGAATGTGACTATTGTGTTCTACTACTTGTCTCCCAGAGCATTTGCTCATTGAGATGATCCTCCTAAAAATGATGGATGTCCAAATATAATACTTTTTCAGCACATCTTTTATTAAAAAAAGACAGAAAACCTCAGTTTAGTTAATGCAATTTAGCAAATAAGCCATGTATCTTCATTTGGAGGCCCTAGTACAATTACAATAAAAGCTGATCAAAAAAGGGAACCTTTTGGACAGGATTGATTGAAATAGTTCTATGTGATAATCTTCATTAAGTCAAGAGTTAACTCAGCACTTCTCAAGTTTGACAACTTTGAGATGTATGGACTTTCAACTCCCAAATTCCCCAGCCAATGCAATATCTTAAGGTTGCCAAGGCTGAGAAATACTGAGTTAAAATATCACTTTTAATTATATTCAATTACTCCTCCGCTATTATATAACAAATCCTCTGCTGCTTTTTCCAATCTAAATGTCTCAGGAAATTTGGCGTTTCATTAGTACTATAGTATTTTCCTCCTTTATTGTTGAAGTGTTATTCTAATATCCTTTCAGCTCCAGAAGTATTCAAAGTGCAGATTTTCTTTGAAAGTGAATTTAGGTTGAGTTAAAAGAATTTCCTCACGCTGTGCCTATGCCTTCACTCTTGAGAGTGGTATTGAAATCCATGAAATATGAATCCATGTTTGCAACAAAGTGCCTTGTTCAAATAAACCTTGACTGAATTCCCTTTTGATTGAGACAAACTTTTTACAGAGAAGTGTGTGCCCTCTCACTATTCTATCAAACTGTATGTGTAAATACTTAATATTATGATTTGGTAAAAAATTAATTCACTGGCAGCATGGAAAGTAGACACAATTACCAGAGTATATTTGGGCTGGTGGTCAGGAGATAGCTCCATACATGATCAATTTTCTTGACATTCAAAAAAAATATATTTCCAAATTTCAGTTCAAATCATTGCTTTAAAATCTGATTTCCAAAAATACTTTAAAATAACTCCAAACATACATCTCTAGGTAGTTATTAGGTAGTAATTCCTACAGGCACTTCACAAAACCCTGTTCCAGATCTTTACTCTAATACTCATAAATTGCCCCATATCCAAATGTTTGTGTGTTTCCTACTATGATTCCTAAAACTGGTCATTATCAAAAACTGATACCAACTAGTTATCTCCAAGCTCACTAAAACTTGTACTTGTCAAAGCTTTGTAAATGATTTGGCATTAAACACAAACTAATGAAATAAACGTCTCTCTTTTCATTCACCTTTTATCTCTGGACCTTGGAAATCTGATAAAATATCACCTATGAAGCTAAGATCAATTGGAACTAATGACTTGCCTCATAAGAATATTATTGCATGACAATGAGAGGCCTTCCTACCTCTATCACTGTTCTTTGTCATGTCTGAAAAGCTAATGCCACCATAAGATTAAAAACAAAATGGTGCCAACATTTGATTGAATCAGTACGGATAATGGATATGACAATTGAGAAGTTTTACTCAATCCCAGAGCCTCACTTAATTATTTATTTATTATTATTTTATTATTTATTTAATCAAGCAGATATGTTTTTCTGTCAGAAAGACTCTGAGCAAATACTGTATAACAATATCAGAACATGTCTATTATTCTGATCAATTTTGGATGTGAACCTAGTGAGGAACAAAAGCCATCTATGTCCATCCACCATTCTGCTGAGCTCTTTCTCTATGTGTTGTGCTGTCATGACACACATTTCAGCCTTTTCACATCTTTGTGCTCTATATTGAATATCTCTGTCCTTAAACTGGGGGAAAAAATCATTAGAAGCCTTTTGGCTGGAGAACTTCTGAATGAAAAGACATTGAAAGTTCTATTGCCTTTTTTTTCAACACAACTTTATGAAAATAAACATCCAGCATTTACTAACCCCAAAACCAAATATCAAAGTAGACTAAATGTTAAGATTTTCTTTATTAAATCTCAATGTAGCAATTGATGAAATGCACCCTCATTTGCAAACTTATACTTCCTCATCTGATCTACCCAGAATTTTTTTTTATTTTCATATATATTTTTTATTTTCAATATGCTGACATTGTAAACTGCCCAGACAGTGCTGCAAAACACCATGGAGTGGTATATAAGTCTAAGTGCTATTGTTATGGCTACTTTATCTGATATTTATTGCCCCCAATGTGAAATTGTGCAAATGAATATATTTTAGCATCCAATTTTACATGAAGATAGTTTAGCAATGCTTACAAATGTAGTTCAAAAATCTCTTTTGTAGACCATTGGGTATTGTCCTAATATAAACCCAACAAATTATTACTACTTAAAGTCTGTGCAATATTGCCTAATGGTTGCTGTAAAATGCAGTAGTTCCATGTTTAAAATTACTCTTCTGTTAAATAAAAAAGATTTTGACATGATGAATTTGTGGAAGTGCAGCTCAATAAAATGACTAAATCAATATCTTAAGTTGAGGTAGGTTATATAGGTTGGAAGGAAAACTAGCCATAACTCTTAATGAATTGTTGTACATGTCTATGGGATCTGTAAATCAGCTTGCTGAAGTCATTATGCAAATTTATTGAAATATTTATTGATTGATTATTTGTATACCACTGACTCCACATAAACACTCAGAATTTTTTTAAAATCAGACCTACAATTCAAAAGCCATTAAAATCATAACCAGAATCTTTGCCCCTACAGCAACCCAATTAAGATATCTCCCAATTTCAAAAAAAACCTCTGTAATTTTCCATTAAAAATAATTCATTAATAAATTCCTCTGCCAGTTTTCATTTAATTAAGTTATCAGAACCCCTAAATTTCTGCCAACTTGTTGAAGGCTATAGTATTTCTGATTTTTTTCTAAAAGAGAAGATTGAGGATCTATGCAGGGGGCCTGTAGCCAAATGAGAGGTCATCAGAATGATAAAACATACATTACTATGTCCTGCTATGCAGGTAGAAAAAAGGCAGAGTTGGAGCTGGAAATCAGATTTTCTATTTCATCATTTGGTCCCCTCTCTCCAGTTCATGGATGCCTGTGATTACGAAAGAAATCAGAGGCAAAGATGAGGGCTCAACTAATTCTTAAGAACTGACTATTCCCCCAAGCCTGGAAAGGGTGAAGTTGGAGATGGAAGATAGTAATATTAGTTGCATTGGATTGGTTCTGGTGCTTCAAATTTGTTTCTGCTTTCACTGTTTTTTGCTGATATTCTTTTATGATGTTTGGTTTTGCATAACTTTCTGAGCTGTCCAGAGTTGTGGTTTTAAGATGAATGGCCATTCAAGGCTTTTAAATAAATAAATAATTTGTGAGTGGCATTATGCTTTCCTTGAAATTACCATTTCATACAATCCGTTACAAATCTACATACAGTATATCTTGTCTCCAGGTAGCATCTGTGGCAAAAACTACTTCCACATTCAATAAATGTACCTTCTATTATTCCTGAGCCAACTGAGTCTATCAATAGTTAGATACGTCTTAGTTATTTCATGCTTACACCTTAAAACAATTTAGCACCTAGTAATTTGTTTTGCTTTGACTTTTTCTAGGTACAATGATCTGTAGGGACAATTGTGTTGAAGATGCTCCTCTCCCACCCCCCAATACATATTTTGCAACAGCAGCAACTGCAGGGGAGGCAAAAAAAGACAAAATGATGGTGACAGCAGTACAAATGAAGCTCCACCCTTTTGTTGTTGTAAAGAGTCAGAGTTTTATTCTGCTGCTTCAGCATCTCATTCAGAAGGTAGCTCACAAATAGGGAAATTTTGCACAACCACACACAATTTTAGAAAAGGAATGAACAATGGGTTTTAAACATTCTTTTTAGCAGTATACCATAGTGCTTTGATTATGAATTTTGTTATAAGTATGTGTTTTAAATTTTATTTCTGTTTGCTTAATTTGGTTGCTTTTAACTTACTTTTTATTTTTATTGTTAACTACATTACCTGTCCTGCTTACAGGTGAGGCATAAATGAAATTAATATTTCAGTGACACTATTAGAACTATTAATGTGTCTGACCCAAAGAAAATATTTTTCACTTAATTGAGTTGCTAATACAATTCACAGTTGCAACATTTCCCTTATAAATGTAAAGAATTAGCTTTTGTTCTTGGAAATCATATGTATAAAGTCTTCAAGACATGCTTAATGAAACATCTATCTTGAAATGCTAAATACATTTTTTCATGAGAATTTAATATTTCAATTTTGTTAATTGTTTGTAAATAAAATATTTTGAATCATTCTTTTGACATGGATTGAGATAGCTTTTACAAAACTGTAATTTATAGGAATTGAAAGGATCATCACCTTAGATGTTTATTTTCCAAACTGAAAGGAAAGATTTCTAGGAAGTATGAAAATAACCAGAATGCCAAGGAAGAGAAATAAACTAATTTTTTATGATTAACTTTTCTACTTTGTATAAATCAATGCTGCATTTTCGCAAACTCCTGATCTGTTAGAGCAATGTGATTTTGTGTATATGGTTCTTACACTTTCAGCCTTGAATTTTTGTTTTGTGTAACAGTTTGTGTATTGTATTTGTTAAGGTATTTCTTTACTGTTTATAAATGCATGTTTGAGGTGGATGTTGCACATATGTAAAAAAAGTCCATTTCATGTAGCATTAGTGTTGTTTGCTATCAACACAAATGCTTAGATGTTTTTCCAAAATGTTCTCTTGGATTATATTGTATATTTTATATGTTTCAGAATTCTGTAAAGCCCACAATACTGTGATTATTTGCATTGCTAATTCAACTGATCTGATAAGAGCAAGGACCCAATCAATATGAAGGCATCCATTGCAAGGCTATTGCTCCTGATAATTTCACATCATTGGGCCAATTTTAGCTGGGAATAGGATGCCACTGAACATTTTAAAAATAAGCTGCAAATAAATAAAAAAGTAAAGTATGTTAAGGTCACTTGTTGCCATTTTCTTTAAAATAATAAAAGTTACAATAGCACTTTAGAAGCTTCCTGCCTTGTGTTTAACCAAGGATGGTAATATTTCTCAGTTTCAAACATTTCTGTCTATACATGTGCAAATGTTGGTGAGTTGGCTTCTTTTGGAACCATTACCCCCCTTATTTTCCTGATTAGGTGCTTCTTCATACCCAACACCCTTTATTAAGTTGTACTCAAAGTTATGCAGCCTTAATTCAGGTAAATCACAAAAAATGTTCTTTGGAGGAGTAATTTAAGATAGCAATTATAGGAACATATATAGATCCTCCTAAGCAACAGATTTTAGCACTAAATAAAATTGTGAAAAGTGTTTCATCATAAAGCATCTAAACTGATTAAATACTCAGATGATCAAAATATAAACTACATATCCACTAACTAACCTGAAGAGAAGTTGTAATTCAAGATGTAAATAATTCATAATTCTTAACATAGTGCCTATTTGTTATGAAAGTGTAAATACTTCTGAGAGTTCTTAGCATTAATATATTGTGATAGTTGTTGGAAGTGAGTGGTTTACTCTTCTGTTTAATCCACAACTTTATTCCCAACCAGTGTTCCAAATACAAAGGTACCATTAATAAATCACTGAAGACTTTTCTAAACAGTCTTGCAATTAAAACAATGCCTCTGGAAAATATTAATTTGCATTTTACATGACAATTGTTTTATAAATAAGCAAATTGAATCTTAACTTAGTGATAGACTGCACAGCCCATTTACTACATTACAGGTAATCCTTGACTTACAACCATTTGTTTAACTATTCAAAGTTACAATGACACTGAAAAAAGTGATCTACAACTGGTCTCCATGACTGTTGCAGCATCCCCATAGTCACATCATCAAAATTTAGGTGCTTGGCAACTGACATGTATTTATAATACGGTTGTAGCATCCCAGAGTCATATGGTCACTATTATCTCAGCCAGCTTCCAACAAGCAAAGTCAATGAAGACAGCCAGATCACTTAATAATCCTCTGATCAACTTAACAACTGTTTAACAACAGTGACAGAAAAGGTTGTAAAATCAGGCACAACTCACTGCCTTGCTTAGCAATGGAAGTTCTAGTCCCAATTGTGACCCAGGACTATCTGTGCAATGTCTTTCCTCAGGATACATTTAGACTAAATTATCCTCTTAATAACCCCTGAAAGAAGCCAGGTTAATGGTAACTTTTTCTAGACAACCATGTGAGTTTTGTGTCGAATCGCAGATGTGAGCCTCAGGCCTCACTAGTGTTTAGCTCTACCTTTGAGAAATGATAAAGTACATAGAATTTGGAAGATGACAAGCACCCCTAGTTGGTGGCCTTCAATTTCTAATTAAAAATTTCTAATCTAACAGCTGCATTACAGGAGCATCTTCCTTTATTCCCATTTGGGTAATTTGTATATTCATGTAATTTATCTTTTTTCCCCAGTGACACAGGAACATTTCTTTTAAACATTTCACTGTCTTCATTACTTATAAATTTCAGTATCCCTAGTTCCACCATTCTTCTCTCCATATTGATTCTATTCTTGCTTTTTCATACAATTTGATTTTACCTTTCTATATTTTAAAAAACAATAGCAATTCTAAGTATAATGAGAACACTTATCATTACTGTGATATGAAAATAGCTATTGGCCTTCCATTTCTTATGCTGTATTTATTTTTATTTTCCTGTTAAATGCTGCAGCAGGTAGGAGGTTAAAAATACAAAGATAAAGTAAAAGATAGTTGCATTATCTACCTTTTACCATTAAAACATTTTTCATAGCTTATGAAAGTGTAATAAATGTACATTAAGTTGCGGTATTCTTAATAATCAAATAAACATTTTTTAAAATAGCTTTCAATTGTAGCGTTTTCCTCCAAAGATGATAGTTTGAGGCTGTAGGAACAAAAATCCATCTGATTCAGTTCCAAGCTGGGAGAAAGGCATGGAAATAAAATGGAGGTTGATTGGAAAGAAAAAATCTGTTTCTTGATGAGCAGAACCACAGCATGCAGTTCTGAGACAGCTGACAAATTAGCTTGATGAGTGCAAGAATTTTTATACAGTTTACAGTATTTTGTCGTTTTGAGGTTTGCTTTGTGTGCTTTTATTATTTGATTGGTTTTACTTGATTTGCGAAGGCTCTTAATTGTCAGCTTCCTGTTCTAATCTTGTCAGGCATGTGTAATTACTTTTATTCTGTTATCTACTGCCTCTAGCCTGACTTTCTTAATGGACAGGTTTTCTTTTCTCAATGAATGAGGTTATGGCAGTGGTGGGATTCAAATCATTTAAGAACCGGTTCTCTGCCCTAATGATTTCTTCCAACAACCAGTTCACCAAACGGTTCAGAAAGTGAACAACCGGTGGCTGAATCCCACCACTGGGTTATAGTCATGTCCTGGAGGTGAAGGTGTTTAGTTTGTGAATAGGCTGTCCCTGTCTCTTTGGAGGCCATTTTACTATGTAAGAAATTTCTGCCTCTAAGAGTATGTTTCTCCATTTCTTCTTTGGGGAAATATAATATTCTGCTTCTTTTAATATTCCCCAAAATGTTTCATTCTTCTAGGGAGGTGGGCTTCCCACAAGGCTTTGTATCAAACATTTGTTATAAATCTAAATGTAAAGAATACTTTGTATTTAAGTTGCTTGCCTCACTCCCTTTATCATTTTTATAATTGGTTTATAGAAACTCTCGCAGAAAAGGCTTTGACACCAATTCTTGCTTTACCGCATTTCAAAGTTATGAATCATTTTTGTTATTGAAAACACTTTGAAATACTGGCACTTAAAATACTGGTGGAACATTATATGTTACTATGCAATTGTCTGCAATTATTTGATAAAATTGTTCATTCTTTTATATGCTGGGGCTACATCTTCCTTTTTTGTCTGTGTAAAACATAAGAGTCTTTCACAAAGGCATCATTCTTATCCCCATGACTAACAAATACAATTAAAAAGTGTACTAATGGTAGGGCACCAGCTCTATATTCAGACTTGTTTGATTATCAAGGAGATCAAAACTTGAAGATGAGCAACTAAGTGACTACCTTTAAAAAATTGCATTATGTTGTGTTAGTGCAGGAGTGGAGACAGTTCATTCTTAAGAGTGGAATTGTTGCAACCTTGGCATTATCTTTCAAGATTTCATTATTGAGTAATATTGTCAGTACCCAGCAGAAAAGATAAGCTTTCAGTTTGGATATTTAACAGCTTGCCTCACCAGCTGGGTGTCTATGGAGATTCTTAATCACCCAGGTCACGGTTCTCCCAAAGATGCTTTTCAAAAGGCAACTGGACTTTCTGACTGAAGAAGCTTCATGATGTGAAGCAAAACATTTCAAAGAAAAACCAGGGACGTCCAGTTGCCTTTTTGAAAAACAGTTTTGGGATGACCAGCTGCATATTTTTCCTACTTGTTCTTATTTATCTAATGTCGGTTCCTTCCTATATGAGTGACAGTTAAAAGGTGTGTAACAAGACAGAAACTTTCAAAATCTTGCTGGTAATTTAGCAGAAAGAGGACTGTTTTACATGTCTATGTACACATGAAAAAGTTTCTTTTCTAAAGTCCCAGTCCAAATCATTAATGTTTAGATAAACAGTTTTAAATTATTTAGGGTTTTACTTTTTTGTAATTCCACATATGGTTTCAGTTCCTGTTTTTCCTGCAATTCCATTTCAAATGACAAGTGGCAATAAAAGCCAAAAGTATACATATAGACTGGGTGAAACCAGGCTTAATAGCAGTAACTGAGAGGGATCTTGGCATCTTAGTGGACAACCAATTAAATATGAGCCTACAGTATGCAGCGGCAGTCAAAAAAGCCAATGCAATCCTAAATTGCATTAACAGATGGATGCAATCAAGATTAAGTGAGGTAATAATACCACTCTATAAAGCCTTAGTAAGACCACACCTAGAATACTGCATCCAGTTTTGGTCACCACATTAGATTTTGAGACTCTAGAAAAAGTGTAGAGCAGAGCAATCAGGATGATTAGGGGACTGGAGATAAAAAGATATGAAGAACGATTACAGGAACTGGGCATGGCTAGTCTAGTGAAGAGAAGGACCAGGGGAGACATGATAGCAGTCTTCCAATATTCGAGAGGCTGCCACAGAGAGGAGGGAGTCAAGCTATTTTCCAAAGCACCTGAAGGCCAGACAAGGAATAATCGATGGAAACTGAACAAGGAGAGGTTCAACCTGGAAATAAGGAGAATTTTTCTGACAGTGAGAACAATCATCCAGTGGAAGAGCTTTCCTTCAGAAGTTGTGGGAGCTTCATCACTGGAAGCTTTCAAGAAGAGATTGGATTGTCATCTGCCATCTGTCAAAAAAGGTGTAGACTCTCCTGCTTGGGCGACAGGGTTGGACTAGACAACCTAGAAGGTCCTTTTGAACTCTGTTAATCTGTTAAATATTTTATTTTTTAATATACTGTTAATTTTCACTAC
The DNA here is from genome assembly GCA_032468175.1 of Toxicocalamus goodenoughensis. Taxonomy (NCBI): domain Eukaryota; kingdom Metazoa; phylum Chordata; class Lepidosauria; order Squamata; family Elapidae; genus Toxicocalamus; species Toxicocalamus goodenoughensis. Next base: position 26,795 of record JANHFN010005671.1, read on the forward strand.
AAATATCATGCATGTACATCACTAAAGATAGGTGAAACAGTAATTGCTGCTGCCCAACACACTGCTTTTCAGAATCCCTCCAAGCAATTCCAAATGTCAAGCCAGGAATCAGACAAGTTGATTTTCATAATTTAAACAGATGGATTTTTAACAGATTATTATATTTTCAGGTATCTTCCCGGATGTTGATGTTAGGCTGATTGGTCTGTAGTTTCCTGGGTCTGTTCCCCCCCCCTTTTTTTTTAAGGTGGGAAGCACATCAGCTCTTTTTCAGTCCTCTGATAGTCCCCCGGTGCTCCGTGATTTTTGAAAGAGATGGTGCAGTGGTTCTGAGATGACCTCTGCCAGCTCCTTTAGAACTCTGGGATGCAATCCATCAGGTCCTGGTTCGTATTCATCAAAATCAGACAGGTATTCTCTTGCCATCTTTTTGCTTATTTTAACTTTTATTTCTAGTTTGTCTTTTACAGTTATGTTTTTGGTACGTTGGATTATAGTTTATTTTTGCTATAGAGAAGAAGACCGACGCAAAGAATGAATTAAGCAGTTCTTCTTTCTCTCTGCTGCCTGTTACCTTCCTCCCGTCTTCTCTTTAGTGGACTGACTGTTTCCTTGATTTTTTTTCTTGTTACCATATTTATTTGTTGGAAGAAACTTTTTAAAATTATCTTTGACTTTTATTGCAAGTCTTTATTCATTCTGAACCTTTGCTTTCCTGATTTCGTCTTTGCAAATTGTGGCTATCTGCTGATATTGAGCCTTAGTTGTGTGTCCCTCTTTCCATTGTTTGTACTTGTTCTTTTTGTCTTTCAACTTGTTAAGAGAGATCTTTGTGCAGCCATGCTGGTTTCTTCTTGGATTTCTTGTTTTCCTTTTTCAATGGTACTGAGCTGGTCTGGGCTTTTATGATCCTATTTTTCAGAGTTTCCCAAGCTTCTTGAATTGGTTTCCCCTTTAGCATTTTCATCCAAGGAATCTTTCCTAAATTCTCCCTGAGTTTGTTAAAATCAGCTCTTTAAAATCTAAGGCTGTTGTATCATTATATTCTATTTCTTGTGTTTATGCTATGTTGAATTCTAGTATGACATGGTCACACTCGCCCAAGTTTCCTGCAGTTTCAACTTCCTCTATCGCTTCTCTGTTTGTAAGAATTAAGTCCAGTATGGCTGTCCCTCTAGTTTCATCCTCTACCTTTTGGACAACAAAGTTGTCAGTTAGGTTGGTCAGGAACCTATTCGATTTCTCACTTGGTGCAGTATTAGTCTTCCAATTGATGTCAGGGTAATTGAAGTCACCCATTACTATTGTAGTATGTTTCCTAAATACAGTATATTTGTTACTTGGTTAGCAAAAATTACATCTATTTTTTTCTGCTTGATTGGGTGGCCTGTAGTATATATCTATGGCCATGTCATTCTTTTTTTCTTTTATATTGATCCATATGCATTCTAAGAGGTTTTCGTCTTTGGTTTCGTGCATTTCGTGCATTTTGAAAGATTTGCTTTTCACTAAGCTAGCAAAAGTACAAAATATCATATAAACCAGAGAGGCAAATTGTTTGAAAACCTTCATTTAAACAGTTTATTTATAGACTTATACAAACATGTGCTGCATTTTGCTTTCAGGAGATAATAGTAAGTGGACATTTGCATTTCCACAAGACATTAAACTTGAATTTAATAATAGCAGGGGCTCTTATGTGGGCTTGAATTTGTAATGATCATCTTGTTGCTATCCAGTTGTCTAAACTTAAAATATCTCATGACCAAAAGAACACATTTAAATTTAATTCATCCAGAAATTAGAATAATAAATCTGAATTAGTTGCATAGTCTTATCAGACAGATATAAGATTCAACATTGTATTAATTCTGTGAGCTACTTGACACTGTTCTGACCAAGGCTTCCTGAGGCCGTAATTAAGCACACGCTTAGTTAAACAACTCTTGTTTTATTTCAAGGCTGGGAATTATATCCAGCCTGTAATGAGTCCCAAACAGTCCCTTGAGATAACCTTTCTCTTCTTTGAATTGCTGCCAAAAACTAAAGTGCCAAATGAACTATAAAAAAACTAACCGAAATACAAAGTCCACACACAGCTTCAAGGATTAATCTGAACAGAATGAACGACTTTGCTTCTTACAAAGGTTTCTTTACCTTTGCATGTCCTTTATACCTTATGGGAGGGGCAATCACTTCCAACCGTTACTCCTGAGTTGCCCCTTTTGTCTCAGCTGTTCTTGCCTTCTAGCAGCTCTGCACACACACACTGGGAACAGGCTCCCCTGGATCCTCTGCCTCACTGCTGCCAGACTCCGGAGGCTTCAGAGTCAGCACACCAGTCCCAGATGCTCCTGACCCCATCTCTGCATCACACATGATCCTAGTCCCACTGCCCAATTCCACTACCGTCTGCACAGACTGCTGGCAAACCACAACAGACAGCTTATGTTTCATTCATTTTTGATATACCCAATTATAAAAACATTTATTAATTTCTCCCACATACAAGTATTACTCTAATGTCATAAGACCACTTAACATGAATGGGAGTGTTCCTAATGTCACCTTCAAACTGATGTACTTAATTAAGTGCTATATTTCATTACGGATTTCAACTCACTATGGATTTTATACTCATGAGACCATCTGCTAAGAATTGGGCAATGTTCCTTTAAGAAGCAGCTTTCTGATTCATCATTCCCCACCCCCACCCCCATCTTTGCTAACAAATTTCCCAGTGCTATGGATTACAACAAAGGAAAGAAACGTCAGTGCCGAAAAAGGAGAGGAGGCAAAAGAGTGGAAATTTTTAATAGACTAAGGAATTTGGAGGGGGGGGCTCACCCTTCAATCTTTCTGCTCACTTGCTAACAAGATGGATGATATACTCCTTTTAAATAGATGCAATTCAGATTTCTACAACGCAACAGTTCTCTGCTTTACTGAAACCTGGCTTAATGCAGAAATTCATGACAACAGCATAAATAGCCCAGGATTTCAGATATTTAGATCAGACAGAAACATCAGGTAAAAAGAAGGGTGGAGGATTATGTTTATATATCAACAACAGCTGGTCTCAGGATATAACTATAATATATAAATTCTGTGATGA
>JANHFN010005672.1:38245-52207 GCA_032468175.1 Toxicocalamus goodenoughensis
TTGTGTGGAGTGACCATTCAAAGTTACAATGGCACTGAAAAAAGTGACTTATGATCACTTTTCACACTTATGACTTTTGGAGCATCCCCACAGTTATGAGAGGCCAGGTGAGGAGATGTGCACCTCAATGTGAGTGATATTGAATTGGCCACACCCAGCCAGTCACATGACCACCAAGCCAGACCCACCAACTAAGCCATGCTCACAGAACCAGTTGTTAAAAAATTTGAATCCCACCCCTGCAGATAAGGGAGGTAACTCATAGAAAATAGATGGCAGAACTGGACTTTTAGAGCTCATACTATATGTTCATTTTTAAAATGATGTTAAATTGTTCCGTGTAGATGTGTTCTGTTATGAATCATGGTTCTTTGAAACAGCTTTCGCTTCCTAGTGCTTTTCATAAGCACTTCAACATGCAATTTAGGAATACAAGATTTTGACATTAGAATCAAAACTATGATTTGGTAAGATTTTTCCCTCTCTTCCTTGTGGCTTGTAGTGTCCGAATTTGAATCTCAGTTTCTCTGGTTCTAATCCACCATTCTACCCATTGCACCTTAATGATTTTCCTTGATTCCAATTGTACTGCTATTTTGTTTGTTGTTTTGTTTGCTTATGAAATTTATAAACATCTTCATTTTGAAGGACTGTTAAGTAGCATACTAATAGCACTTGTGACATAGCCAAAGTAAATAATAACAAATCCAATAAAACCTAAGAAATGACATGTCAATAAACAGTTCTGACATCTGCGGCCAGCAACTCCACACCCATTAGATTACCTGAACAGCCAACCATTCAAAAAAATGTGGAAAAGCAGTCACTCACCTTGCAGAACAAGCTGCTGTCAAAATGCTAACCCTCAGAGAATATCTACTTTTAGGGTCCTCTCATCATATCTTTCAGTAAGTGGAGTCTGTAATAAGGCATTCTACCACTTCACTGAAATTGGGTTGGTGGACTCTGACTACAATTGGCAGGAGTCTATATCTAGAAAAACCCCACACTGTGAGTCTGCTCTTCATTGGTGAGCACATAAAAAGCCAAAGATAATAAAATCATGTAATCAGAAAACTTCTGAATGAATAGCTGCTCAGTCTTGTTTGAGATGAGCATGTTTCTCCCCATTTGGACCAGGATAGCTTTCCAGCAACAGATCAGGACTTCTACTGCATCCCCCATTTAACCCAAGGTAAAATATACAATGACATATCAATGGCATATTGCTGATGCCTCATCTGAAACCAGTGCATGATCTCTCCCAGTTCATATAAATATTAGACAGGATCTTAATTACTATGTAATTCTAAGCAGAAGAACAAAATGATAATCGTATTTCCTGCAAAACGTACATTTTCCACAAAAAATATCTCATAGCCCATAGTTCATCTAGCACAATTAATGCAAAACATTTAAATATATTGTTGGTAGCAGTAGTAGTAGTAATGTTAGAGTTCCCAAGTATTTACAGGTAACAGCTGGTGTAGAGATAACATGCTGGCCTAGAAACCCTGCCTTCTAGTCTCTTTTAGGCATGAAATTTAGGCTAGATGACATTGGGTCAGTCACACTCACTCAGTCCAACCTAACCCATAAAGTTGTTGTTGTCAGAAAAATAGGAAGTTGGACCACTAAGGTATGTATGTTGCTTTCAGCTGAAGAAAAAAAAAGGTGGGATAAAAAATAATGAAAGAAAGAAACAAAATGTCACCTGTGTTGTGAGAATCAAAACTGGCTTAATCCCTCATAGCCAGTTAGTCACCAAGCCAACCTTGGCTAAGCTCAAGACACTAAACAAAATGATACTTGGTTACTACTTGGTTACTATAAAAGATCTGTAGAAAATACCAGGTTTATAAGCTAGAATAAAAAGTTGATCCCAGGAGAAGACCACCTTAATTCTTTGTCCAAAAAAGACATGATGCAACATTATCTGCATGTTGGGGACAAGTTCAGATAATTAAGACAGCAGCTGCAGTAACATGATCAAAGCTCTGCACTATTTTTACTTGCGTTGCAAGCCCACCTGCCAATGCCCAGGGAAAGCAAATAGAGAATACCATAATATGGAGAAAATTAGGAACCTTTTTATCCTTTGGTGGTCTTATTGATTTATGCATCTCTTATAGCCCTCTTTCTCTCCACATTCCATTCCATGAAACTGTGGCCCAATGGTGTTCCTGAATTTCAAATTGCAACAGCTCCAACCTATTGTACATGACCATTACTGGGGAAAGTTAAGAGTCATACTTCAGCAATATTTATATGTCTACCAGCTTTGCGCTCCTTCCTCCTAGTATAGTTAGGGTTCCACAGTCCCAAGTTGACAAGTTGATTCTGAATACCTCTGAGCATGTTAAGGCCCTTTTCTATTTCTTTAATATAAAGGAATACTCCAATGACACACAAAATGAAATTTAAAATTTTTTAATGGCTGGCTGATGTCTTGCCGCATTTTCGTAGCTCACATGCTTGCAAATATTAATTGAAAAAAATCTTGCTAACACAATTTTAATTGCCGATGAAATATGTTTCAGTGCCTATGGGATTTAATAGTAAAGCTGCTTTGAGTGAAAAACAACCGTCATAGCTGAATAGTGGAAGTTGAATAGTGCATATGTTGTCACAGGAGAGTCGGCATCTACTTTTTCTTTTTTTTTTGGGATACTCCAGCCCAGACAAGTCCTCTTTTAGGGACTCTCACTGCACTTGGATTTGATGCAAGATAAAATAGCTGGCATAGTGCTGACATGGTCTTGGACATGTATGTCCAACTTGTCTTCCCTGGACCATATTGAGTGAGGGGGAATTGTCTTGTGCCACATATAAATTATATAGTACATAATATAAATATAATGTGGTTAATGTATATAAATAACAAACTTCCTTTATTTTTGTATAAATCTTGTGGGGCCGCATTACTTGCTGTTTAGGCCTGCAGGGTTGTACATGCCTGGTTTAAGACATTTCAAGCACATAACTATTCCTATGACAAGCAAAAAATAATTCCTTCTGCAGCGGCAGGAAATTTTTTCCCACATTGCCTTAAAGCAAAGAAGAGGAGATGGTGGCAAAAAAGAGGAAACTGTTGTTATTAATGTTGTAACATTAATGCAGAAGGCTTTTTCATAAGAGCAATTTTGAGTTTAATAGGAACAAAAATGACTGCATTTTTGGAAGCGGTAACCCAGAAGGAACCTCTGAGTCAAGGTACATAGGCTGCTAGAAAGAAAAGTCTCTTTGATCCTATTCTTTTCCCATGCTGAATCATCTTCAACTTTGAGACAGGTTCTCAAAGTAAAATTACATAGCAGTGGAGTAAGATGTCTTAAGTAAGCAGCTATTTAATCAGCTTACCACTACCCTTTCCCAAAAAAGGTAATAAATATAAGTAAAGCAAAGCAATGCAAAAGAAACCCTGGCAGATGGAAAGAGATTTGATGTGGTAAAGAAATGCAAAAATGAGCGGAACCCAGACTGCTGATGTGAAATGATTTCAGCCCATGTCAGCCTTTGACTCACTTACCCTCTCACTGATGTTATTTTAAGCCTTTTCCTTCCCCCCTCTTCTCCTTTTTTTTCTTTTTCTTTTTCTTTTTTTTGCTGCTGAGTTTGCATGACTGTTACAAAACACTTACTAAGGCGGTTATGTAAAAGTTGAGAGATAAAACTTCAATCCAGAAGCCCATCTCTGAAGGGTTTTGAATTTCCTGAAGATTCTGGGACCACATCCAAGGTGTTTAGTATTCCCAGAAGATATGTGGAGATTATTTGTCATTTGGAAGATGAGAAAGTATTGGGAAATTGAGGCCAGGCAAGCAGAGAAGAAGTTAGAACACAGGGACACCCAAACAGTAACTTGAAGTCAGAAAGAAATAATATATATTTTTAAACATCCTATCACCCTTTATCATCTCATATTATGCTCAAAAAGTAGTATTACTATGATAGGAATTTCATGGGGATTGGACCTCTCAATTCAGCCTGGGGTCCCATATTAATGCTAGCTACATCTTTTTATTTCTAATTTTCTTCATTTCTAAAATGTTTAGTCTTAATTCGTGGTCAGCTGATTTCCTGATCCATTTGAAAATTCATATTTTACAACAATATAAATACTAATATGCAATTTTCTCTACACTTAACATATGCTTTTCTTTTATGGACACTGAGAGCATATGCACCAAGACAAATTCCTTGTGTGTCCAATCACACTTGGCCAATAAAGAATTCTATCTATCTATTGTTTCTATCCTGTTTCATCAAAGTACTGCTTTTGCTTAGTAAAGAATGTAATTGTTCTGATTTTTGTAAGTGTACATATGTACATGATGATACTGAAGGCTTTCATTACTGCCCTACCAAGTGCTAATGTACAGTCTATTTCTTAACTGGTGCACCCTTTGCTGTTGATAATTGATCTTTAAAAACAGAAGCTATGCATCACTTTAATATCTCCAATGTGAATTCTAAGACTGGTTGCTCTATCTGTTGTCCTTAGTTTGGTCTACTTTTCTTTAATTTTGCCCCTATTTACTTCCCACTGGTCTGCTTAATTTTCAGGCACTTCGAGATCGTTTGCATTTTCAGTTATCAGAGTTATATTATGAGCATAGTGCAATGTTAATGATGTTTCTTCCTCAAGTTTTAAAATCATGCTAATCTAATCTCTTAGTAAATATTTCTCATATAGATTGAATAAGGGCAGATTATCAAATCTTCCCTCACTTCTTTGCCAATTAGAAGCCAGTCTAACTCACCATGTTTTGTCCAATCAGCAGTTTCCTATCACATATATAGGTTTTCCATGAAGACAATGGGATAGTCTGAGATTCATATTTTCCTAAAGGCATTCTATAGCTTGATATAGCTGATAAATTGGCATCTATATATTGCAGAAATGAAATTTACTTTTAGAAGATACATGGAGCTATTGTCATACCACTGCAAGGCCCAAACCATACATTATTTATGAATTGTCTTGTATTTGAAGAAGATGTCTGGATTATTTTTTAATAAAGAAACATTTTTAAAATCAACAAGTTTTCTTTTCTTCCTTAGTTGTAGACACTTCTTTGAAGACTGTTTTCAAGTGATATATTTTATAAAGTTATGATTTCCCTTTTGATAACTATCATGCCACAAAAAATAGTTCTAAAACTATTAATATAACTTCATGGGCTTTTTTATTTTGCTTTCTGTACCTTCTGCATGTAAAATGTATTTCTGTGATCTATATTAACATTAAGCCTATAATGCAGGCAATTATTCCTTATTAATGTGCATCTATCTGTTAGTGTCAGACCTCATTTACAGATTTTCTGATTCCGATATCTGCTACTTAGAAATTCAGAATAACTGAATGGCAGAAGAAGTGTAGAAAGCATAAACCATGTCTTAATTAGACATCCAATTAGATCCAAATACACTTTTTCAACTCCTTCAGAATTAAAAAATAAGTGAAGAAAATGAGAAACCAGGTTTCAGCACAAGAATAAATGATAGGATTATCAGATGGATCTGGTAAGACACAGATTAAAAAAAAGATCTATGAGACAAATTGAACTTAAAGATAACCTGGGCCAAAGTCAAAAAATTATTGTCATTTTTACATCTCCGGACTACCATTTCAAATGTAAAAATCAGGACCAGTTTTACTATATAGAAAACATGTTTTGTCCTGTGAGAATAATCAAAGTCTGATGATGATTGAAAAGTTTTGGGGCATCTGCTGGATATCAAAATGGAGCTATGTGGCATACAATGAAATGTTCCCCAAACCTTGATATCTTGCCTGATCTTTATGTATTCTGATTTACCATGAACTGTATCTTTAAAATCAATAGATAATTCCCTGAGCTATTAGAGCCCGTCAGTTCAGAATGTATATACAACATATTTATAATTGCTTTGAAAGTGACCAGATCATGAATGCCAAGAATAACTGGTTCACTTGGAATAGATTCTAGAGCTTTGTGGAAAGAGGAGATTTCACAAAAATGGTCAGAATTCAACTAGGAGATCATGAAGCGTCTGGTGTGATGCACACTGTTTTGGATCCCTGCAGAGAAGCAAACTGTGACTATAAATCCCTTACTACTTTCATTTTTCATTTTTTCATAATGTGTAAAATAAAGAAAAATAAAATAAAGAAGAAAGGGAAATGAGAAGAGTTAACTTAAGGGTTTCAGCAGGACAGGCCACTAATGACATTGCTTTATGAGTGTGGCTGAATCTCTTATTCTCTCCCACAATTATACATCTCTGCAGATGTAAATATAATTCTTTGAAAAGAACTTCCCTTTCTTAAAAACATCAGAATTGAAAGTGGAGAGTTTCAAAATCTCTGTACCTATTTGTACCTATCTTTGTCCTTAAGTAGGGCAGCTTTCCAGTCAAGAAATCTAAACTACAGTATATTTGAAATGTTCATTATCTATTATCATAGATAATACATAGATGGTACTCATCCTACATAACATTGGTGAATAATAAGGTCTTTGAAGATTTCATCATTTTAAAAGGATTTACTGTGCCTTCAAACTTCATCACTCTGTTGAAAGTTAATAATATTGCATGTGTTGTTGGATTTCCAGTGCTAGCAAAGTCTGACACAAAACTTAAGTTTTTTTAAATCTTACTTTTTGCTAAACTGCTCTGAACAGAATGCAATAGTCACTGAACACCTCAAGTCTTGATATACAGTCCTTGTAGAGAAAAAAAAGATTATGATTTGTTCTCAACATGCAAAATGCAGAACACAATTCCATGAAAGTGCATTTCTTACACTTTTGAGTTGTTAAGAAGAGCATTAGCAAATTTCTCACAATTCATTAACCATTCATAAAAAGTTTTTCTTATCCCAGGTTCATTTGACTTTCCTATGTATACTTTTCCTCATTTTTTAAAACTAGCTATACTTTAGTAAGATTGCAGAATAATTTGACTTTCTCTACATCAAAAAATGTTTTAGTGGAATATGCTCTCCTATCGTCAGCAATGATGATAATTTACAATTAGATTTTGTATTCTGATCAGCAGACTATTAGTTTAGTCAAAAAGGTATATTTCCTTTTGAGGGGTTGTTGATGCTCTCTGAGTTTGGTTGTTGTTGTTTTTTTGCAAATGTTTCATTACCCAACCCAAGTAATGTCATCAGTGTTTACCTAGTTAGGCTAATAAAGTCTGCAAGAAAAACAACCAGACTCAGAGAGCATCAACAACCCCTCATTTCAACCCTAAGCTATAAACATTGTCCTTTATTGGTACATTTCCTTTTACTTTTATTTGGCAGGTGGAGAGCATGCTGGGGACTCCAAATACTTCAGTCATTGTTTTAGCATTCAGGACACTAGAAATGTGCTATTGTAGACTAGTGTGACTTGACTGGGTCTAGCTACAGTAGTTTCTCTAGGGAATTATGAGATCTGGTCATAATTTATAGAACTGAGAGCATAGATTTCTTAGTTATTTTCCTCACCATATGGTCTATTACATCTTCCACTACATTTTGTTTTTTATCTATAAATTTCTACATGCTCTTTAGATATACCATGCTATACTTTTCTTTCCACATTGTATGATTTTTGTATTGCATAACTGCATTTTGTAAGTGATTGCAATTCAAAAATCTCAGCCAATCCTTTGACTGAAGCACCACTTTCTTTTTTAGTTTCTTCATCAGCATTAAAACGTGATCGTCTACATCATTACCTCTTAATTGGTTGACTTAAATTGAAATTTTTCTTTTTTTCCCCTGTGGGGCATGAAGAATTGTTTTCAATTTTATTATTTTGTTGCTATAAATATTTAATTCTATTTTCTGTTTTGGTTTTAGCAAGTTCCTTAAATTAGCAAAGATATATCATTAAGCCAAGGTGCATACATAATTGATATTAATTTAACAAATACATTAATAAGTATATTTGCTCATCTTTCAAAAGATATATTCTTGAGAAATCTTTGTAAGTATATTAGGCTCATAAATTGTTTGAAAATGAATATTCACATGATGTTTTTGGCATATTCCAGATAACATTATTTGCTGCTATTGAATGTATGATGAGATCCCACTATACCTTTTGCATTATCCAGAATATTCTGCTAAAAATATTACTGAAATCTGGTAGCTTTACCAAGAAAAATAGCCACTCTCCAGGGACATGAACTTACCAAATGAATGTACTGTTTAATCTATTGCTTCCATATGCTATGATTGACTTATATGTCAGAGCATAGTGGTTATGATTAAGCTACATAGGCAGCTAAAACAGAATAGTGGAAAATACTCAACTTGGATTTTTTCAAGAAAGTATTACATGCAGATCTTATTGACATTTCAGGTAGATTTTTAAAAAAAAAGTATTTGAAGCCTCAGTAGAGTCTCAAGAATAGCAGCAAAATGAACTTGTAAAATTAATTCTCCTGTGTTTGAAAAGAACAGGTATCCTGGATGTCTTGATTAACAAAAAATATTTACAGAGAGTTTGCACAGATCAAATTATCTGGCTGGTTACTAAGGTTAATAGGCTATATATAACAACCAGTCCCTTGAATTGCATTTGGAAGCAAACTGGCAAACAGGGCAGCTCTTGAAACAAAGGCATAACATGGGCATGAGATCCTGATTGATCCTTTGGGTCTTCCCAAAGGGGTCTGCCAGTGGACCTGGGACTCCAAAAGGGGCACATCATTTTGGAAAGGGTTAATGGACTAAGATAAGACCCCACCTCCTCCCGCCCATTTATCTTGCTCCCTTCCTTCCTTCCCATCGTTGTTAATTTAAATATTAATTGCTTTAATGTCTCCAACATTTTATCTTTTAAAAAAAATTCATTGCAAACTGCCTAGAGATGGGCAGCATATAAGTATAATAAATACATACTAAGGGATGCTCATGAAGCCTGTGCTACTACATTCTGGGCCAGTTGAACACAACCTGCACTACTTCCTTCTGGACCAGTTGAAGCTTCTGGGAATTCTTCAAGAGTGGCCTGTAGGAGATAACCAGGCTGAGTTGAAGAGAGCATTAAAGGCTTCATAAGTCACGAGTTCCTGTGCTCCCGCAAAAGCTCTAAGTCCAGCCTGCCTTGAATGTCTTTCTTATCTCCAGCTCATTTTCCTTGACTTTTAGTTGGTCAGATTCTTATAAACAGCTTAAACTTACAATAAACCTTTATACTCATTTGAACTACCCAAATCTCTTAATTTCTCCAGCGCTTGACATGGCCCTTGATAACATACTTGCTATGTACAGAGTTTCAGAGAGGATTCAGTTTTTACTTATCTCCAGTTACCAATTGTAATCTTTTGGGCCATATTATACATTTGCTTGATATGTTGGTGTTTTGTGCTATCAGAATGATTCTCAGTGGTTCAAAATTTAGGAGCAAAGTCTACATTATGTAGAATGTTGTACAGAAGACAGACAATCCAAAACAGCCGCTGATGCTGTTCTTTGTATGAGCATAGGTTTTATTTTTCTCTCTTACTATAATATTATGTATATTTGGTGCCTTTAAATCATCCTTGACTAGTCTCTTGTTTTGGGGGGCAAGGTTTTTCAGAAGTGATTTGCCATTGCCTCCATCCTAGGTCTGAAAGAGAGTGACTGGCCTAAGGTCACTCAGCTGGCTTTGTGTTTAAGACGGGACTAGAGTTTACAGTCTCCCAGTTTCTAATCTGTTCCTTAACCACTACACTAAACTGGCTTATAGAACAAACTCATTCTTTAATGCAACTATATGCACATATAATCCTAAAAGAGCTAAAATAGATAGAACAGAGAGAAATTACACAGAAAACTAGCATGCACTTTCTGGTATTCCTAATGGGGATCCATTGATTAGTTGATTATGGATTTGCTCATTTTAATTAGAGTAGTATACTAAGTCTTGCAATATTATAGCCAGTTTTCCTTCATCATGTTCTCATTGAAGGGGGAAAGCATTTACCCTATTATCTCCCTGGTGAATAATAGCCTTGAATGTAAAATCATTATAGAGTTCTGCAATCAGCTGTAAGCAGTAAATTACTACAATTGCTACAAGCTCATTCATTTTAATTCCAGAATCTTTCCTAAATACTTGAACCTTAATGTACATTTATTGTTGGTTTTGAAAGGAAAAGTCAAAGAACCATGGCTTGTATCTTACAAAACATTAAGATGATAAAGAAATTCTCTTTGGACAGTGAGATGGGTGGTACATATATTTCATAAATAAATAAATACAATTAAATTCAGGATAATCAAGTTTTTGTTCTCTTTGTGCTCCTGCTTCTTTCTCCTTATTTTATGGGACTTTGCAATGGTAGGGGAGAGTTAATATGATCTATCTGTCAAGCACCAGGGAAATCATGAAATCCAGGCAGTTCAAATGGGTATAAAGGTTTACTACAAGCTTAAGAATCTGAATTACTAACGGTTAAAGCAATTTGGCAGTAAATAAGGAATTTACAGCGGGCTGGACTTAGATCTCTTGTATACTTGAAGGGACTCATGGCTGAGGACACATTCGACTGCTCCCTTGGGCTCAGCCTGGTCATCTCTTACTACACTATCCTTCCAAATAAATAGATCAAACTGTTTTTAGAATGCTCCAGAGGCATTTGCCAGTTGATGGTAGTTTTCATGTCACTGGCTTTGTATATCCATAGAATGACCTGATTGTGTCTAAAGATCACTTAAACAGACAAGGGAGATGTCCTTCTCCGCAGGCTACACAAATTCAGGTCTTGAATTATAAATGAAACATTTGGAACATGGTAAAAGAAAATCCAGTTCAAAGCTATTTTGAAGTTGGGCCCATAACTATTCTCACACCCTTTTATAGAACAGGCATTTAATGAATACCATTAGTAATTGTTATAGGTTCAAAACTGAATTTGTTACCATTAGTCTGTTTTCTACTCTGATTCTCTCTTAGTTAACTTCAAGAGATCACATCTATTAAAAGCATGGTGAATTTCAGGCAGCTCTTGTTTCTTATGTAGAACATGACCATTGCCCACTTCCTCTTACAACAGCAGGTAAAAAGCTAGGCATGAAAAACAGACAAATGTTTTTGACATATCACCATAGATGAGTTACAGACTCTCAGGTCAAAATATATACAAGTTAAAGCATACAGAGATACACTTACCCATAAAATGTATTCAAACTGTGTGTGTGATTTATGTGTGTGTGATTTATTCATTATAATGATATCCATTTTTTTCTACGAAACATGTTGTCATCATTAAAGGACAATATTTGTAATCTGGTTTACTGATGGTTCAGGAGGGCAAGGAGGAAGTCATTTCATCCTTGTCATTTCCCCAGACAAAACAGCTTATTTGTGGAATTATAGTATATGCTTGTTCAATTGGAGCATTCATCCTTCAGGCATGCTACATGCTACATTTCCCCTATTTTCTACCCCACTGATAATATTTAGTAGTATTATATGAAGAAATGTAATTTTAAGGTGTCAACTGTGGTTTCCTATCTTTCCATCCTAGACAAATTTCCAGAAACTGGAACACTGAAGCATCTTTTTTGAATTGTCATTAGAAAATAAGACAAACAGAACTTGAAGTGTTACATATTATCCCCCCAAATTATCCCTATAATTTCTGTCTAAAGGTTCAGAAGGATTCCAGATTGCATTGCATTTTCTCAGCTTTCTTACATGTGGCTTTTCTGTAGTGTGGACTTAAATATTGAGATGGTAATTTGCCAATAATGACTCTTTTTTTATATATAAAAAAGTTTTATTGGTTTTTCAAAAAACAGACAACACAAACATAAAACATCTTTCCTTCCGAAAGCAGCTCGGGTCCGGATTTTCTCTCTTCTTACAGACACAAGTTTAAAATCATATTTCTTTCTATATCATACTATTATCCCCTCTTTAAATAACATTCCCTGTGTTTAACAATTATAATACAATTTATAAATTTCTCATATCATTCTAATATATAAATTTAGATTATCTCTTTTTATAAACACAGATCAAAATTTAAATTTATTGTTGTATCATTCATATTATTTTACTATATTCTTTGTCTCTTCCATTTTCACCCAATATTCTCTCTTCAAATAAGGTTTCCTGTAGTTATAAAATTGGAATCTAACTATATATCTCTCAAATTTTTTGAATCCCACACCTGAAGAGTTGCCTGCTTTATGGTTAACACTGCATTTTAACTATTTTCATTCCTTAAGGTGCTCTGGCACCCTGCTTGACTTGTAACTCCAGATTGCAGGTATTTTTAATCTAATGATTGGTATTTAGGGAAGCTTTTTGCATGCAAAGAAACTTTTGCATTTTTGTACAGGTAATTCTTGACTTGCAGGAGTTCATTTAGTGACCATTTAAAGTTACAATGGCCCTGAAAAAAGTGACTTATGGCCATTTTTCACACTTATGACTGTTGCAGCATCCCCACTGTCATGAGAGGCAAGGTGAGAAGCACCCCTTGACATAAATGATGTTGAATTGCCCACGCCCACCCAGTCACATGACCACCAAGCCACACCCACCCACTCAGCCACACCCACAGAACCGGTTGTTAAAAAAACTGAATCCCACCCCTGCTTCCCTGCTGTGGAGGAGCCCAAAGGGCCTGACTTCGACCTGCCCCCCACTCACCTCCCAGGAGCCGCTTCGACCCCTTCAAGCAGCACAAGAAGCTCCACTGACTGCCACTATCCTCCCGTGGTTGAGTCGGAAGAGGAAGTTCCTCTGTCCTTCTCCTGTACATCCTCTCTAGCAATCCACTACTTTGTTTCAACTCTTTCCAGCTCAAGCCACTACCCACCACCACCACCACCATTATTGTAATATATTCACTGCTTTCTTTCGGAGTGAATGTTCCTTCTTTGTAGAGCGCCATTTGCAAGATCTTTTCATTGATTCAGTGCCATCAAGTCGTATTCGACTCCCACCAAGCATGTCGATAGCTTTTGTCCATGGACGTCTACCCCCACACCTTTTCTTTCAGGTCTTCTCAAGATGGCACTCATTTCCCCCTGGAGCTGTGCCCGAAGCTTCGTTTGCAATAAGCAGCAACTAAACCAGGTTGACATGCAAACTGGCAGCGAGAAAGGGAACTTCCTTTGGGGCCAGTGAAGATTGTTGTGTGCAGCCCTAAATCATTTCCAGCTTCACCCGATGAATAGAATAATGAAATATGAGACAAAACCTTGAACTGCCAACCCACATTGCTTCTAAACAAGATCTAGATCTATCTTCCTATCTATATAATTGTGTTGTGTTGTACTGTATTGTATTGTATTGTCTAAATGTGTATTATTGCATTCCCTAGAATTCTAGATAATTTTGTAATCTTTGAAAATTTATGTAACACAGGAGAAATACCAGAGTGTTGGAAAAGAGCTGATGTGATTCCAAACTACAAAAAGGAAGGGAAATGATCCAGGAAATTATAGGCTAATTAGACTGACATGGTAAAAATATAATGAAGCAAAGAATTTGTGAGCACCTATAAACAAGCAAGGTGATGTAGGAAGGTAGCACCCACCCCTCTTAGGAAAATGAAATGTTTTAGGATATACTAAAAAGGCAGAATATTTCCCTTAAAAAGAGAAGTAGAAACTCAGAAACACCTCAGAAGCAGAAGCTCAATCCCACCTTTGTTAATGGGTGGGTCATTAAGGCCTGAACCAGAGTATTGTACATAACAAAGCCCTCTACCCATCTCACCACCTGACCTGGGAAGATTGCATCAGCCAGCACTCAGGTGAAGCCATGTAGTCCAGACAAAGCCTACAAAGTTAGCTAGGACCCCCGCCCCTGGGGTCAATGGGATACATTTCTTATACAGAACAGGAAACACTAAGGTGAGGTCCAACAGAGGGTATATAACTAACAGTCTCTCAGCATCTTGGCCCTTCTTTTCCTTCACCCAACATCTTGAAGCATGTGATCGTCCTTTTCACTTTGGAGCTCCAAGCCA